>CM035423.1:120714149-120749149 GCA_020310875.1 Ceratopteris richardii | reverse complement strand
TATTTCACACATTTCTCAGTGTGTACTTAATCTTTTTGAGAGATTTAACTTGGCAAAGTTGCGCAACCTTAAGGCGAAGTGTTGTGCAAAGTTTTATCAAAAACTTTACAGGATTGATTAGTCAATGAGTGACTAATCTGCAGCAGACTTTTCTGAAGAAACTGAATTTTTCAGAATAATCAATTTCGTGATAATTTGGTGAAGATTCTCTAAATTAGGTGGAGTCTAAAGTTGATCTTGATATAGAGGTGATCTAAATTCAAGGTCAACTTGTTCTTTTGGAGATTAACACTCTCCATCAGTGGTATCAGAGCAGGTTGTGTCAAAATTGAAGTGAAGAAGACTCCGACTATTGCAGAAGTACAAATCTTTACATTTTGAAGGTGCAGAAGGGTAAAGGTTGAAGAAAGATTGAAGGAAGACATACAAAGTGCATCAAAAGGATCAGAAGGAGCAACATTCGAAGTAAAGGTACATTTATTATCTGTAAAGGTTAAAGATTTGAAGCTACAGGTGAAGTAAAGATGGGAGATAGTCTCCAAATTGAAAAGTTGGATAGAGAGAACTATCCTGCATGGTCTATGAGGATGGAAGCTCATCTTATGAGCAAAGATCTGATAGGATACATCACAGGAGATGAAGAAAAGCCAGAATTCAGAGATCCTAGTGTTCCAACTAGGGAGGAGCTTGCAAACTTAAAGAATTGGATGAAGAAGGATGCTCAAGCAAGAAGCATCATCTACATGGCAGTCAATGACTATTTGCTTCCTCACATTAGAGGACTTGAAAGTGCATGTGACATTTGGAATGCTTTGGAGGAGCATTTCCAAAATACAACCAAATCAAGGAAGGCTTCACTATGGGCAGAATTTACTACCTTCAAGAAGAAGGCCTCACAATCAATCTCTGATTATGTGACAAAGATGAAGGACATTGCAGATTCTTTAGGTGCAGTGGATGAAGATATTGAAGAAGACAAATTGGTAAGACAAATACTCACAGGGCTAAGAGGAGATGAGAAGTGGAAGCCTTTCATTTTATCTACAAAACTTTCATTAGATCACTTTACTCCTGATTTGAATCAATTGTTAGGTCATATGCTAACTTTTGAGAATGATATCAAAGGAGATGTTGATAAGAGTGCAGGTCATGCAATGTATTCTAAAGACAAGAAGAAAGCCAACAAAGGGAAGCAACAATCAGGTGAAGAAGAAGGTACATCAAACCAAGCAAACTTCATAAGAGGAAGAGGAAATGGCAGAAGTAGAGGAAGAGGCAGAAACAACAAAGAGAATGCAAGAGCTTGTTGGATATGTGGTAAGACCAATCATCTATCTCATGATTGTTGGCACGATAATCAAAACAATGGTAATTATCAGAACTTTAATCAAAGAGCAAGAGGTGGTAGATTTCAGAGAGGAAATTTCAGAGGTAGAGGTGGTAGGAATTCTTTTGGAAGAGGTGGTGGAAGAAACTTCCAAAATCAATCCTATAATAACACCTACTACAACTATGCATCAGATCAAAAGGAGGATTCGACTCTCATTATGAATACATGTGAAACCTCACATGAGGACATGAGAGTGTTCTATATTGATTCAGGATGTAGTAATCATTTAAGTGGAAATATTGCTTTGATGACTGACCTAGATCATAATGCAATTAATCATACAGTTCAGACAGGTGATAATACAAAGCATAAGGTAAAGTCAATTGGTTCAGTCAAGGCTAAGGATGGGAGCACTCTTCTGAGTAAGGTACTTTATGTTCCCACAATTCCAAAGAATTTGATCAGTGTAGGTCAAATTGTGGAAAAAGGTTATGAGGTAAGGTTTACCAATGATGGAGTTTATGTTGAAGACCCTAGTCAAGGGTATAAACAAGTTATTGCAGGAAAGAAAGAAGGAAGGCTTTTCACATTGAAGGTACAAGGAAATGTTGGACATGCTATGTTCACATATGGAGAGCAGAAGGTGTCAGAATTGGATCTTTGGCACAAAAGACTTGGACACTTTAATGAAAGAGGTATCAAAGAAATGATTAACAATGATTCAGTGCTTGGGTTGCCTAACATTGCAGGTCAACACATGACATACAGATGTGAGGCATGTCAATTAGGTAAGGCTCATAAGCAATCCTATTCCAAGCATGGGTTTATGTATTCAGAAAGACTTGAATTGGTGCATACAGATGTGTGGGGTCCTTCAAAGGATTTTAGTATAAATGGTTCAAGATATTATGTCATATATGTTGATGATGCTACCAGGTGGATCACAATTTATGTGATTAAGGAAAAGTCAGAAGTGTTTAATACATTTAAACACTATCATGCATATGCATAAAGGATTACAGGTCAAAAATTGAAGAGACTAAGGTCAGATGGAGGGGGAGAGTATTTTTCAAATGAGTTCAATGATTATTTGTGGAATGCAGGTATAAAGAGAGAAGTTACTTGCAGGTACTCTCCTCAACAAAATGGGGTAGCAGAAAGAAGAAATAGGACTCTTGTTGAGTTTGCAAGGTCCATGATGAAAGAGAAGAATTGCCCAAATTATTTGTGGGCTGAGGCTGTTAATACAGCTACATATTTGGTTAATAGATTGCCTTGTAAAGCTTTGCAGGGTATGACACCATATGAAGCTTGGTGGGGTAAGAAACCTACCTTGGATCATTGCAGAATATTTGGATGCTTGGCATATGCATATGTGCCATCTCAATTGAGGCATAAGTTGGAGCCTAAGGCAGAGAAGTATGTATTCATTGGTTATGATGATAAGCAAATGGGATACAGGTTGTGGAGTCCATCTACAAAGCAATTTATTGTATCCAAGGATGTTACATTTGATGAGCAAGGTACTTGGTATGCAGGTAAATATAATGTACATGCAGATGATGAAGAAGTAGTGGAACAAAGGAAAGGTAAAGCAAAGATTCAATTACTTGATGAAAGTGAGAGTAATGAAGTGCAGATTGAAGTTGAAGAGAGGCCAAGGTTTGATCCAGAATGTGATGAACCAGAGACCTCAAGAAGTGCAGAAGTTAGGAGATCATCGAGGCACAAATGGCAACCTACAAGGTATAGCTATGACACTTCATTCTTGACTACTAAAGATTATGCTTATTTGGTAAAAGCAGATGAAGACCCTTCTACATATGAAGAAGCCAAAGGGAAGAAGAATTGGGAAGATGCTATGCAAGAGGAGTATGATGCATTGATAGAGAATCAAACATGGGATTTGGTTCCTAAACCTAATAGTCAGAAGATTATTGGATGTAAGTGGGTTTACAAAACAAAGAGATTTGCAGATGGAAGTGTGTCTAGGTACAAAGCTAGACTTGTTGTGAAAGGATATGCACAGACATATGGAGTGGACTATGATGAGACTTATAGTCCTGTGGCAAAGATGACAACCATCAGGACACTCATTGCAATTGCTGCTTGTAAAGGTTGGAAGTTGTCTCAATTAGATGTTAAAAATGCTTTCTTGAATGGTTACATTTCAGATGAAGTCTACATGGAGCAACCAGATGGGTTCAAAGATCAAGTGAGTCCAAATTATGTATGTAAGCTCAAGAGAGCTTTGTATGGGTTGAAGCAAGCCCCAAGGGCTTGGAATTATAGGCTTGTAAAATTCTTGAATGATCTTGGATTTCAAGCATCAAAGGCAGATAGTAGCTTGCTAGTCAAAGCAAGTGAAAATGGATTCATTTATGTGTGTATTTATGTTGATGACATAATACTTACAGGAACAGATGATAAGGGGATACAAATGATCAAGAAGCAGATGGAGAAAGAGTTCAAAATCAGTGATTTGGGGAACCTATCATTCTTTTTGGGAATGGAGATCTCTTATACTCATCATGGAGTATATGTGACCCAAGAAAGGTATCTTAAAAATTTGCTAACCAAATTTAAAATGGAAGATTGCAGGGTTGCACCTACACCTTTGGAAGTGAACCATAAATTGTCTAGGTTTGGAGGAGAAGAGTTCAGAGATATGAAACTCTATCAAAGTTTGGTTGGTAGCTTGATTTATGCTACATTGACAAGGCCTGACTTGTCATATGCAGTTGGTGTGCTTTCACAATTCATGCATTGTCCTAGAAAGGAACATTGGATTGCAGGACAAAGAGTACTTAGGTACATCAAGGGTACACTCAAAGAAGGGTTGTACTATGGGTTTACTTCAGGTACAAGAATCAAGATATATAGTGATGCAGATTGGGCAGGTAATGTGGATGATAGAAGATCAACACATGGATACTTGTGCTATGTAGGAGACAAATTGATTTCATGGTGTTCCAAGAAGCAACATACAGTTGCTTTGTCATCTACAGAAGCAGAATATAAAGGTATGGTGGAAGCTGCAAAAGAGGTAATATGGCTAAAGACACTTTTGAAAGTTTTTGATGTGATTCAGAGTACTCCTATTATTTGTGGAGACAATATGAGTTCATTATACTTGGCAGCTAATCCTGTATTTCATGCTAGAACTAAGCATATTGAAATACAGTATCATTTTCTGAGAGAGAAGGTCATTGAGAAAGAGGTTGAAGTCATACACACTCCTACAAAAGATCAACTTGCAGATATGATGACTAAAAGTCTGGATGGACCTAAATTGCAGAGGTTTAAAGATATGGCAGGAATAAAGAAGATGCAAGTAATCACAATTGAAGATTGAGGGGGAGCTGTTGGAGCAGAGCAATCATCAATAGTGATTATATGAAGATCAAAGTAAGAAGATATGTGGAAGAATGAAGATTACTTTCAGAGGAAGGAAATAGAATCAGAAATGTTTCTTTTGTATATTACTCTTGTAAATAGTTCAATGTATTTTGAAAAAGATGACGAGTTAGACTCGTATATATATCTACAGATACATATTCATAGAAAGAGAGAATGATATAGATCAGATAGAGAAGAATAGGTGAAGAGGTGATGAACATTGTATGTATCATCAACCATATGCATGAAAAGTAATGAAGAAGAAAATGTTGTAGAATTCTGCGCGTCGATCTTCTCTCCCATCCTCCTTCTGTGCTTAATCTTTTGAAGAATCCTTTTGCACGTATCTAAGTCCATAGCTAATCTATCTATGGCTAGAATTTGAGAGGTTAATTGTAATCAGGTTGAGAGAATTTTGTTTAGGAACATTCATATGTGAAGATGTTCTGAGAGTCGAAAAATCTGGCGCACATTCCATCTTCAAAGAAATGGTCAGTGCTCAGTCCACAGTGTAAAGTTTTACACAAGTGAGGGCTCAAAATCTAAGTTGGAAGGTAAGCTACCTATGGCTAGAAGATCTTGATCAAACGGGTTCAGAGTTGGGAGAACCAGTGCTAAGAAGTTGCAGGTGTCAAAGTCGCCATTGCAGAGAAGCACTTTCAGACATAGGTAAAGTATTTCACACATTTCTCAGTGTGTACTTAATCTTTTTGAGGGATTTAACTTGGCAAAGTTGCGCAACCTTAAGGCAAAGTGTTGTGCAAAGTTTTATCAAAAACTTTACAGGATTGATTAGTCAATGAGTGACTAATCTGCAGCAGACTTTTCTGAAGAAACTGAATTTTTCAGAATAATCAATTTCCTGATAATTTGGTGAAGATTCTCTAAATTAGGTGGAGTCTAAAGTTGATCTTGATATAGAGGTGATCTAAATTCAAGGTCAACTTGTTCTTTTGGAGATTAACACTCTCCATCAGGAACAACTACCAAGCTTGGTCATTGAGAATGAAGACCTATCTACAAGGCAGAAGCTTATTTGGATACATATCAGGAGATGAGGAATTGCCCTCATTCAAAACTAGAGGACTACCTACCAAGGATGAACATGAAAGACTCAACCAATGGTGTGCAAAGGATGCTTTGGCAAGGTCTTACCTTCTTAACTCTATATCTGACTTTCTTTTACCTCATGTAAGGAATTGTAAGACTTCCCAAGAGACTTGGGAAACCTTGTCAACATACTTTTCTTCCAACACAAGGGCTAGGAAGAATCAACTGTGGATTGAATTCACAACCCTTAGGAAGGAGCCCAAGCAATCAGTCTCAGAGTATGTGACCAAGATTAAAGATGTGGCAGACCAATTAGCAAGCATTGGAGAGGAGATTGAAGAGGAGCAAATAGTCAGGCAAGTAACAAATGGACTCAAGGCAGATGATAAGTGGGAAAGCTTCACCACTGCAATGGACCTCTATATGGACATGCATACCCCAGATCTCACAACACTCATGGGCCAACTATTCACACATGAAGCAAAGTTCACAAAGGCAGGAGATCAATCAAAAGGTAAGAACCCCTCTGCTCTATATACTGATAAGAAAGTTAAGGATAAAGGTAAAGGGAAGAAACAGGATGAAGAAGGCTCTACCTCCCAAGCTAATTATGCAGGGAGAGGTAGATCATCAAGAGGCAGGGGCAGAGGAGGTAAGTCAGGTAGGGGGAGACCCTACAACTCATCACCATGCAACATTTGTGGATTGTCCAATCATACCACAGATGAATGCTACAAGAACTACAAGAAATCAGAGAGGAAGAGGCTACTCAAGAGGTGGATACTCTCAAGGGAGAGGCAGATTCAACCAACACCAAGGCTACAATGGATACAACAATCAATACAACAACAATTACAACCACAACCACAATGGTAATTACCAAGGTGGATTCAAAAATAGAAGAGACTACAACAACTACACAGAGGAGCAAGATGACTCCCTATTGATCATGAATATGACCTCCAAGGCAGGTACAAATGATGATCATTTATTTTATATTGACTCAGGATGTTCTAACCATGTAGCTGGTAATGTGGCACTACTTTCTGACTTGGAAGAACCCAAGGGCAAACATCAGGTACAAACAGGTGATGACACTAAACATTCTGTTGTTAAGATTGGAAATGTGAAGACATGTGATGGTAACTAGACCCTATTGAGCAGGGTACTCTATGTACCAACCATCACCAAGAATCTAATGAGTGTTGGTCAGATTGTGGAGAAAGGTTTGCAGGTCAGGTTCACACAACATGGAGCATATGTGGAGGACCCAAGACATGGATTCAGAAGGATAGCCAAAGGGGAGAAATCAGGTAGATTGTTTACTTTTGAGCTAGAAGACACCAAGAACATTGCTTTGTATAATTACAAGGATCAGACACTTTCAGAGTTAGAAATATGGCACAAGATATTAGGGCACATAGGTGAAAGAACCCTAAAGCAAATGTGCAGGGATCAATGTGTACTTGGGATACCTAATGTGTCCAAGCAACACATGATTTACAAGTGTGGATCATGTCAGTTTGGTAAGTCTCACAGGTTGCCATATTCAAGGAAAGGTTTCATGCATGAAGACTACCTAGACTTGGTTGCAAGGACCCTTCCATTTCAGGTTCAAGGTATTATGTGTCCTTCATTGATGATTATAGCAGATGGACCATTTTATACTTTATGAAGCATAAAGATGAAGTGTTTAATTGTTTCAAGAGGTATCTTGCACTTGTTGAAAATCAAACAGGAAGAAGCTTGAAGAGGCTCAGGTCAGATGGTGGAGGAGAATACTTCTCCAATGAGTTTGAAGATTTCTTGCAGGAAAGAGGCATCAAAAGGGAGATTACTACAAGGTACTCACCTGAACAAAATGGGGTAGCTGAAAGAAGGAATAGACTCATAGTAGAGACAACTAGGTCTATGCTTAATGAAAAGAAGTTACCAAATTATCTTTGGGCAGAGAGTGTATCCACTGCCACCTATCTCATAAACAGGTTGCCATCCAAATCACTTGATGGCATGACACCATATGAAGCTTGGCATGGTAAGAGACCCTCTCTAGATCATTGCAAAATCTTTGGTTGTGTAGCATATGTGCATATTCCCTCACAGGTAAGGGGAAAGCTAGATCCTAAGGCTGAAAAATGTATCTTCATTGGTTATGATTTGAACCAAAAGGGATACAGATTCTACAACCCAACAAACAAAGGCTTCAAGGTAAGCAGAGGTGTCATCTTTGATGAGAATGACTCATGGTATGAGAATGATTGCAGGAAGATTAGTCTACCCTATGACATGGAAGAGGATTTCCCAAAGCTCACCAAGAAGGAATCAATTCAGAAAGAAGATTCAAGCTCAGATGATGATGATACAATAAATCTTGAAGAGTTCAAGGCTTGGAAATCCAAAGGGAAGATGAAGATGAAGCAACTAGAAGATAAACTAGAATCCTCAACTCAAGCAATGAGGAGATCTCAGAGAGAAAAGAAGAAGCCTATCAGATTTGGGTATGACACATCACTTGTAACTAAACATTCTATATATCTTGCAAAGGACTTGTTGAATGAAGAACTAGGTACCTATGAAGAAGCAATTACCAAACCAGAATGGAAAGAAGCCATGGATGAAGAGATGGAAGCTCTCAAGGAAAGTGATACTTGGGACTTGGTACCCAAGAAAGACTCTATGAAGGTAATAGGATCCAGATGGATCTACAAACTAAAGAAGAATTCAGATGGAACAATAAACAGGTACAAAGCTAGGTTGGTAGCCAAGGGTTTTGCACAAACCCAAGGCATTGATTATGAGGAGACATTTTCTCCTGTGGCCAAGATGCCAACTATCAGAATATTAGTGAGTGTAGCTGCATCCAAGAATTGGAATATGTACCAATTAGATGTCAAGAATGCTTTCTTGAATGGATGGATATCTGAAGAAGTCTACATGTCACAACCACCTGGCTATGAAGATCCAAAAAAGGTACATTATGTTTGTAAATTGAAGAAGGCTCTGTATGGTTTGAAGCAGGCACCTAGGGCATGGAATTACAGGTTGACAACCTACCTCCAAGACCAAGGATTTGTGATGAGTAAAGGAGACACTTCTCTATTCATAAAGAGAAGTAGTACAAAGGTAATCTACTTATGTGTTTATGTTGATGACATCATCATTACAGGCAATGATGTCAATGGGATTAGGCACATCAAAGGACAGATGATGAAAGAATTCAAGATTAGTGATCTTGGATTATTGAAGTACTTCTTAGGTCTTGAGTTAGTCTACACCAACTCAGGTATATATATCACTCAAAAGAAGTATGTGCAGGATATGGTCAAGAAGTTTGGTTTGCAGGATGCTAAAGTATCTACTACTCCAATGGAGGTCAACCTAAAGCTAAGTGCTCATGAAGGAGAAGAAGTCCAAGACATTACAAAATACCAAAGTATGGTAGGTAGTTTGAACTATGCTGCCTTGACAAGAATTGACATAGCATATGGAGTTAGTGTGCTTAGTCAATTCATGCACAAACCAAGAATACCTCACCTAGGGGCAGCAAAGAAGATCTTGAAGTATCTGAAGGGAACTCAAAGCCATGGTTTGTACTTTCCATATATATCAGATATTGATATTAAAGTTTATTCAGATGCAGATTGGGCAGGATGCAAGGATGATAGGAGGAGCACATCAGGCTACATTTGTTTTGCAGGGAGATAAGCCCATTTCTTGGTCAGCCAAGAAGCAACCTACAGTGGCATTGTCATCCACTGAAGCAGAGTATAGAGGGCTTTCCAATGCCACTCAAGAAGCTATCTGGTTGAAGCTTCTATATACAGAGTTAGGTCTATACACTAGACCACCAATCATCTTTGGAGATAACACTAGCTCTCTTCACCTTGCAGCTAATCCAATATATCATGCTAGAACCAAACACATAGAGGCTCATTACCACTATGTGAGGGAGAAGTTACTTAGCAAAGAGATTCAATTGACATATGTGTCTACTAATATGCAATGTGCAGATTTACTCACTAAAGCATTGGATGGAAGCAAGTTATGCAGATTCAAATCTATGATTGGATTGCAGGAAGTAATTGAAGATTGAAGATGAAGACTTAAGCCAAAGTGTTTGGCTTGAGGGGGAGCTGTTGGTGCATATCAAGCCTTCACACATTGGTTTGGAATCATGAAAGACTAACTTGAACAAAGCTTTATCAAGGCTTCACTTGAAGCAAGGTTCATATGAACATATGCTTAGATGTTCTTACCTCTTTACCCCTTTGTAAAAGTCTATATGACTTGGCATTTATGTGTAATCACTTTAGTCACTTACCTACTTCATTAGTCGTGGAAAAGAGAATGATTTAGTGGAGAGAATATCTCCCTACTTTTAGTTGAGATATTCTAGGGAGCCTACATTTGAATTTCAAATTCAAATCATAGTACAACTCCTATAAAAAACTACAAGCAAAAAGTCGCGGGTGTCCATCATCAATCCCGAGGCTATTCTGTACTATCTATTGAGTGTGTGAGGTCTACTCCATAGCCTACACCTCTGAGTACCATTGTGCTATGGTTATCATGCCAATGGGAATGTATATTCATATGATATAATACAAATACTTATACTCTTCATCTCTGTTTTGTCTGAGTCTTCTACTCCAAGTCTGTCAACTTCTAAGGAGCATTTCTCAGTGCTCACTGAACCAAATCAAGAGTTTAATAGCTCGTTGGAACCAGCTCAAGGTTTTCTACAAACATACAAACTTTCAGAAGATTTCATTCAGCCATTTGCGAGAAATCGGCTTCGAAGTGCACACTGGTCTATCACTGCAACTCTCCTAAAAAGTCGGGGGTAATCTTAATTTTGCTAAATCAATTTCTTTGGATGTGGTTTATCATTTCTTCTCATTCCACTTGAAAATGGTAGCTTATTAAAGTACTTTAATACTCCCAAAAGGAATTGTTTCAATTGCAAGTGTGCTGGTCACACTGAGCATAACACTGAGCAGGTATCATTACAGAAATAGCAAGTTTTCTAGAATTTGTGAAGTGCAAAGTTGTCTGTTTTGATTTGGTCATTACACAAATCATTTGCAAAGCACATATATGCTTTCTTGGTATCATTGGAAAGCTCAAGGTGTGTACTAAGCATTTCTGGAATCAAAGGAGGGCTGGTGTGAAGCAGGTATAGCAGCACCAACTCATTTCTTGAGTGCATCCAACCATCACTCCCAACACAGAGGATACAATAGAGGAAGTTATGGCTACTCAAGAGGAAGGTTCAACAACTACCATGGCAACTACAACAACTACAATCATTCAAACTATCAAGGAGGCTACAAAGGAAGGAGAGACTACAATAACTACACAGAAGACTCAAACAAAGAGGATTCATTATTGATCATGAACATGGCTATGCCACAAGGTAAATCTGATGAGCATGTTTTCTACATAGATTCAGGTTGTTCAAATCATGTGGCAGGAAATGTGGCACTCCTATCAGATTTAGAAGATCCAAGGAATAAGCATGAGGTACAAACAGGAGATGATACAAAACATCCTGTGGAGAAAATAGGCAATGTCAAAGCACCCGATGGAAACATCAACCTACTCAGTAAGGTACTCTATGTCCCTACCATTACAAAGAATTTGATAAGTGTTGGGCAGATAGTAGAGAAAGCGTTGCAAGTCAGGTTCACAAGAGCAGGAGCATTTGTTGAAGATCCAAGTCAAGGATTCAGAAGAATTGCAAAAGGTGAAAAGACAGGTAGATTGTTCACATTTGAATTACAGGACACTAGAAACATTGCTCTCTTTAATTATGGTAGTCAGACACTCACAGAATTGGAAGTATGGCACAAAAGGTTAGCACATATTGGTGAAAGGTCATTAAAGCAAATCTGCAGGGACCAAAGTGTACTTGGACTTCCTAATTTGTCAAAACAACATATGATTTATAAGTGTAGTGCATGTCAATTTGGAAAGTCTCACAGGTTACCATTCATGAAGAAAGGTTATATGCATGGAGATCTCTTGGAGTTGGTTCATACAGATGTATGGGGACCTAGCAAGGAAGCTTCAATATCTGGATCAAGGTATTATGTTTCCTTTATTGACGATTGCAGCAGATGGACTATCCTATTCTTTATGAAACACAAAGATGAAGTTTTTTCATGTTTCAAAAGATATTTGGCTCTTGTGGAGAATCAAACAGGTAAATCACTAAAAAGGCTAAGGTCAGATGGAGGGGGAGAATATTTCTCCCATGAGTTTGATTCTTTTCTACAAGAAAGAGGAATCAAAAGAGAGGTAACTACAAGGTACACTCCTGAGCAAAATGGAGTGGCAGAAAGGAGGAATAGGACAATTGTTGAAGCTGCAAGGTCTATGTTAAATGAAAAGCATTTACCTAATTACTTATGGGCTGAGGCTGTATCTACAGCCACTTACTTGATTAACAGGTTGCCTTCAAAATCCCTTGATGGGATGACTCCATATGAGGCTTGGAATGGAAGAAGACCAAGCTTAGATCATTGTAAAATTTTTGGATGTATTGCTTTTGCTCATGTTCCTTCACAGGTTAGAGGCAAGATGGATCCAAAGGCAGAAAGGTGTGTATTTATTGGATATGACAACAATCAAAAGGGCTACAGGTTATACAACCCTACCAACAAAGGATTCTTGGTAAGCAGAGATGTAGTTTTTGATGAGAACAATTCATGGTATGAAGATTCATGCAGGAAGATCGATTTACCATATGATCTTGAAGAAGATTTTCCAAAGCTTGGTAGAGAACAATCAAAGATTGAAGAACAAGACACCTCAGAGGATGATGAAGAATCTCACATGGAAAAGATCAAAGCATGGAAGTCTAAAGGTAAAGAAAAATTGCAGGAACTTGGACATGAGGCAGAATCATCACATCATGGCCTAAGAAGATCTATGAGGGAAAAGAAAAAACCAGAAAGGTATGGGTTTGACACCTCATTAGTAACTAAACATTCTATCTACATAGCACAGGACATAAACCAAGAGGAGCCATCATCATTCGAAGAGGCCAAAGCAAAAACAGAATGGAAGCATGCAATGAAGGAAGAGATTGAAGCACTTGAGGAAAACAACACTTGGGATTTGGTGCCCAAGACTTCATCCATGAAGGTAATAGGCTCAAGATGGGTCTATAAACTCAAGAAGAATTCTGATGGTTCAATTAACAGGTATAAGGCAAGGCTTGTGGCAAAAGGCTTTGCACAAACTCAAGGAATCGATTATGAGGAGACTTTCTCTCTTGTGGCAAAGATGCCTACTATTAGGGTTTTGCTTAGTATTGCCTCTTCCAAGAATTGGAAGATACTTCAACTAGATGTAAAGAATGCATTCTTGAATGGTTGGATAACAGAAGAGGTATATATGGCACAACCATCTGGTTTTGAGAACCAAGTTTATCCTGATTATGTGTGTAAACTTAACAAAGCATTGTATGGTCTCAAGCAAGCTCCAAGAGCTTGGAATTTCAGGCTTGTTTCATTCTTGCAGGACAAAGGCTTTCAACCAAGCAAGGCAGACCCTTCACTCTTTATTAAAAAGAGTAATTCTGAGGTCATCTACCTATGTGTATATGTAGATGATATTATATTGACAGGAAATGATGCAGATGGTATGAAGAAGATCAAAGATCAGATGAGAGAAGAGTTCAAGATAAGTGATTTGGGTTCACTTACCTACTTCCTAGGTTTGGAAGTTGTCTACAAAGATCATGGTTTGTTTCTCACTCAAAGAAAGTACATTAAGGACATGTTGGCAAAATTCAAGATGCAAGATTGTAAGATTGCAGGTACTCCAATGGAGGTCAATCACAAATTGAGCTCACATGAAGGTGAACTCATAGAGGACATCACATCATATCAAAGTCTAGTGGGTAGTCTCAATTATGCCACATTGACAAGAGTAGATATATGTTACAGTGTGAGTGTGCTAAGTCAATTTATGCACACACCAAGGAAACCACATATGGATGCTGCCAAAAGGATTCTCAAGTATCTCAAAGGAACCATAAATGAAGGACTTTATTATCCTTATGTATCTGATTTAGGTTTGAAGCTATTTTCTGATGCAGATTGGGCTGGCTCCAAGGAAGATAGAAGGAGCAATTCAGGTTATCTTACCTTTGCAGGTTCAAAGTTTATTTCATGGTCATCCAAGAAGCAACCCACAATTGCTCTCTCTTCTACTGAAGCTGAATACAGAGGTCTTGCCATAGCTACACAAGAAGCTATGTGGATGAAGACATTATTCAAAGATCTTGGATTGGAGTTTGGAACTCCAACTATTTTTGGTGACAATATGAGTTCTATTCACTTGGCTGCTAATCCTATTTTTCATGCAAGGACTAAACATATTGAAGTTCATTATCACTATGTACGAGAGAAGGTTCTAAGCAAAGAGATTCAAATATCATATGTGTCCACTCATCAACAATGTGCAGATATTCTAACCAAAGCATTGGATGGTACAAAGCTTTGCAAATTCAAGGCTATGATTGGTTTGCAGGTAATCTTGGAAGATTGAAGATCTCAAGCATACTTGGCTTGAGGGGGAGCTGTTGGAGTAAGTCTATGACAAGCCTAAGTATTGGCTTGAGTCTCACAAAGTCTTAGAAGAAGCTTTAAAAAGAAGACTATGTAAAGTTCACTTGTGAACTACCTCTTGTAACTTTTGAAGAGTTTACTTAATGTAAAAGTAAGAGAATCTTAAGTGGTTGAGCCCACTTGATCAAGAATGGAAAGAGGAGCCACGAATTCATGATTTGTGGTAGGTAGAGAATCAAATCAATCATTGATTGATTGGAGAGTGATTGAGGGAAGTTAGCCTCCCAAACTCAACTATAAATAGATGGCAGTTTTAGTCGTGGTTAGAGAGACCTATGTGAAGACCTCCAAGAGCTGAGCTTTATGCCATATCAAGGTGTGATTACAAGGCACACATATGTATCAGTAATTCATTGTATTGTACAAGCAATATACTTTCATTTTCATGATTATTTGAGTTCATCTTTCCATGTTCTTGTGAAGTGTACTACTCACTGCCATTACTCTCAGTTTTCTCAGTCAGCTTGCAGAGATGTTTTCTCTGAGCTTGGTGCATCATTTTCAGTGATTTAACTTGGTAAAGTTAGCTATATAATTCTACTATATGCTCACAAATTTTCATGTCATTTGGATGTTGCAATCTTCAGTTATGTTCATTTGAAGTCAACAGGGTCTGTTCATCTTCACTTCTCTGTCAGGTACCCGACTTTTTCACTCATCTTGTCAGAGCCATTTCTCAGTGGTTACTTATCCAAATTCAGTGATTTAAAGCGTGTTGGATTCAGATTACTGTCTAGTATAACCATACAAATTTTCATAATCATTGGATGTCTAAATTTTGAGTTATGGTGATGTTTCTGCTCACTGGTCTATTTCTGTAGCAGCCCGTGAAAATCGGGATGATGTCATCACTTGTTAAAACTCATTCTCAGTGTGTGGTTCATTATTTTTGATGAGATTACTCTTGAAAGTTAGCTCTTTAAGTTGCCTAGACTTCCCCAAGAGGAATTGAGCTAATTGCTGCTGTGCTCAGAGAATTATGTAAAACACTGGACAGGTGTATGAACCAAGAATAGCAAGTTTTCACCTCTGAGCTAACTCCAACTTATCTGTTTTGATCTATCTTTTTGAGAGTGATCTTCCAAGGTACATAGGGTGTCTAATACATCCATTGGTAAGCTAAAAGGGCCCACCATATACTCCTGGAGTTCATTTGGCTGGTGTAGATCAAGGATTTTGCAACACCTCTTCATCTTCAAGCACATACCTATCCATCTCTTCACACAAAGTGCATTTAATAGAGCACTTTTTAGTAGGCAAGACTAGGCTTTTTTTTAGGCCCAAGTAGGGTCATCTCTCTCTTCTACAAAAGAAAGAGAGAGAGATTCCACTTTACACATCATCAAATCCGTCCATCTTTGTGAATAAAAAAATGACTTTTTTTTTTAAGTCACAGAGTTAGTTATTGCTTACTAAAAAGGGCCCATTTTTTAATATACATGTCAGAAGTTACTTTTTTTTATGGATTTTTTAATAAAATCACTCAAAATAGTTCTTTTTTCAAACTGCTCCAAAAGTAAAGTGCCACATCATCAAACTCGTAACTTTCCCTACCTCAAAAAATGAGTTTTTCAAAATTTTCTCATTTTCACTCACATAGAATGGAAAACCTCACCTTGACCCATACACATATCAAAAAAGTAATTTTCTCTATGTACAGATACTTCTTAGTCCATTATACATGTTATTTTGATTCTCTTCTATCTTTCTCTCTCTTACCTCTTGAATTCTAGCAGCCATGGGGTTCTCGCACAATTTCCTCCAAGGAGAAGATGTAACAATAATAGAATCACTCACAAAGAAATTTTTCTCCCATGAGATGACAATATGCATGTCCAAGTAGGTGGTTCATTCTTTCTTTGTGATCAAAGATGTACTATTCATTTTACTTTCCAGTATTCATCTACTATTTTTCAGGAGGAAAAGCACACAATACCATCATTCGAAGCTCTTTCATGTGGAGTTGGAGGACAAAGACACCATATTCTTCTAATGAGGTATATATTTTTCTTGATTCTCATATTTGCAAAAGAATTAAACCAATATTTCCTTTGCATAGGTAATTCATCTAAGAAATAAGTGCTTCATCAACACCAAAGAAGCACTTTAAATTGTTAATAGTTTCTCTTACTTCTCCTTCTTTTCAAAAGAATTATGACACCAATATTACACAGTATGGATAGGAAAATGTGTGTGGAAGCATTTCGCCATGATTATAGAAGTTATTCATTAGGAACATGAATTATAAAGAGGACATGATTGATATTTCCACATAGTACTTACACATAAAAGAAAATATGCCTAGGTATGTTTAGCATGCAACCATGACTAAGGAGTCAATGAAGAAATCAAATCCTTAGTTTATGAAGAACTCATATACATATGCTTTTGTTTGTACAAAACAATAAATAAATAAATTTTTAATCTATAGAGGATTCAAAAATCAATGTTCTTCTTCTAGAATAAAATCTACCTCTACTAATATTCTTTTCATATCCCTTTTGAATTTGATTTTATATATGTTTATCTTTTGTCTACATGTTGTGGTTATAGGCTCAAATTCATATTAAAGATACTAATCATCAATGACTTGGAGTAGTGAAAGGTAAGGTACATTCTACATTCAAATGTTGTTTGTTTCTTTAAATTGTGCTCATTTTATTCATTGAAATATTACATGTTGTATTGTCATATGGAGAATTTTGATGTATCAATTTTTATCAGTCAAGATTCTAGTACAGTTGTTGGATGTGATGGCTGGATACACTTAGAAGATCAAGGTGGTGCTGCAAAACCTGCTTCACACCTGCCCTCCTTTGACTCCAGATATGCTTAGTAGACTCCTTAAGCTTTCAAATGACCCCAAAATATGCTATATGTACTTTGGAAATGAGTTGAGTAATGATTAGATCAAAACAGACTACTTGTGATTTCAAGAATCCTGAAAAACTTGCTATATTGGTATTGTCACCTGCTCAGAGTTATGCTCAGTGTGACCAGCACACTTGAAATTGATCTAATTGCTTTTGGAAATAATCAATTAGCTTAACAAGCTTTCATTTGCAAGTGGAATGAGAGAAAATAACAAACCACACTCTGAGAAATCAATTTAGCAAACTAAGGTGTACTCCCGACTTTTTAGGAGACTTACAGTCACAGACCAGTGAGCACCCCGACTGAGATTTCTCTGTGATGGTAGATCCAATGGCTTTGAAACTTTGTAGGTGTATAGTAGACTTTGAGCTGAATCCAATGCACTTTGAATCATCCAATTTGGTTCAGTAGATCTTGAGATATGCCTCTTGGAAGTTGCCAGAGTTGGAGGTAGTCACTCAGAGAAAAAACAGAGACTATGAATATATGTATATTGATTAAATCTAATGATTGTACATTCCCATTGGCATGTAATGTGATGCTCAATGGTACTCAGAGGTGTAGGCTATGGTGTAGCTCACACACACTCAATGAATGACTCAGAATTGCCTCGGGAAGTGAGAGTCTTACCCGCGACCTTTTTCATAGCTTTTTTATAGGAGTTTTGAAGGAGTTTGAATTTGAATTCAAATTAAAGCTCCCTTGAATCTCTCCACTAGACTTAGGGAGATATTCCCTCAACTAAATCATCTACCTTTTCCACGACTCTAGTCTAGTAGTTGTGATTACATGATTGATAAAGTCATAAAGACTTTTTACATGAGATAAATGGTAATAACCAATAAGCATTGATTCCCATGGTTCAAAGTTCATGTAGATACATCCTTCAAGGGTTCAAGCTTTAGCCTTCCAAGGTTTTAATGTTCCAAGCCAATGTGTGTAGGCTTGTTTTGCACCAACAGCTCCCCCTCAAGCCAAACACTTTGGCTCAAGTCTTCATCTCTAGTCTTCAATTATTTCCTGCAATCCAATCATGGATTTAAACCTGCATAGCTTGCTTCCATCCAGAGCTTTAGTAAGCAAATCTGCACATTGTATATTAGTAGACACATATGATAATTGAATTTCTTTGCTAAGTAACTTCTCCCTCACATAGTGGTAGTGAACCTCTATGTGTTTTGTCCTAGCATGATAAATTGGATTAGCTGCTAGGTGAAGAGAACTTGTGTTATCACCAAATATGATTGGTGGCCTTGTGTATAGGCCCAATTCTGAATATAATAGCTTCAACCATATGGCTTCTTGAGTGGCATTGGCTAGCCCTCTGTATTCTGCCTCAGTAGATGATAGAGCTACTGTGGGTTGTTTCTTGGATGACCAAGAAATTGGTTTATCACCTGCAAAACATATGTAACCAGATGTACTCCTGTCATCCTTGCAACCTGCCCAATCTGCATCTGAGTATACCTTAATATCAATGTCTGATGAATATGGAAAGTACAAACCATGATTTTGTGTTCCCTTTAGGTACTTTACTATCTTCTTGGCTGCCTCCAAATGTGGTACTCTTGGTTTATGCATAAATTGGCTAAGTACACTAACACCATATGATATATCAATCCTGGTTAAGGTAGCATAATTTAGACTACCTACCAAACTTTGGTAACCTGTAATATCTTTGAGTTCTTCTCCTTCATGTGCACTGAGTTTGTGGTTGACCTCCATAGGAATGTTTGAGACTTTAGCTTCCTGCAAATTAAACTTCTTGACCATGTCCTGAATGTACTTCTTCTGAGTAATAAAGATACCTGAATTTGTGTAGACCAATTCAAGTCCTAAAAATTACTTCAATAATCCAAGATCATTGATCTTGAATTCCTTCATCATTTGTCCTTTGATGTGTCTTATTCCCTGAACATCATTTCCTGTAATAATGATATCATCAACATAGACACACAAGTATATTACCTCTGAATTGTTCCTCTTTATAAACAATGAAGTATCTACTTTGCTCATCACAAATCCTTGATCTAGGAGATAGGTTGTCAACCTGTAATTCCATGCTCTAGGTGCCTGCTTCAATCCATACAGAGCCTTCTTCAATTTACAAACATGATTTACCTTATTAGGATCCTCATAGCCAGGTGGTTGTGACATGTAGACCTCTTCAGATATCCATCCATTCAAGAATGCATTCTTTACATCCAATTGGTACATGTTCCAATTTTTGGATGCAGCTACACTCACCATAACTCTGATAGTTGGCATCTTGGCCACAGGAGAAAATGTCTCCTCATAATCAATGCCTTGGGTTTGTGCAAAACCCTTGGCTACCAACCTAGCTTTATACCTGTTTATTGTACCATCTGAATTCCTCTTGAGTTTGTAGATCCATCTGGATCCTATCACCTTCATGGAGTCCTTATTGGGTACCAAATCCCAAGTATCACTCTCCTTGAGAGCCTCCATTTCTTCATCCATTGCTTCCTTCCATTCTGGTTTAGTGATTGCTTCTTCAAATGTACCTGGTTCTTCATTCAAGAGATCCTTTGCAAGATATACAGAGTGCTTGGTTACAAGTGAAGTATCATACCCATACTTAATAGGTTTCTTCTTTTCTCTTTGAGATCTCCTCATAGCTTGAGTTGAGGATTCTGGATTGTCTTCTAATTGCTTCATCTTCATCTTCCCTTTGGATTTCCAAGCCTTGAACTCTTCAATGTTGATGGTGTCTTCATCATCTGAGCTTGTGTCCACTTTCTGAGTTGGTTCTTGCCTGATAAGCTTTGGAAAGTCTTCTTCCATATCATAAGGTAGGCTAACTTTCCTGCACTCATTTTCATACCATGAATCATTTTCATCAAAAATGACATCTCTGCTTACCTTGAAGCCTTTGTTTGAGGGGTTATAGAACCTGTATCCCTTCTGATTCAAATCATAACCAATAAAGATACACTTTTCAGCCTTAGGGTCTAGCTTTCCCCTTACCTGTGAGGGAATATGCACATATGCAACACACCCAAAGATTTTACAATGATCCAGAGATGGTCTCTTACCATGCCAAGCCTCATAGGGTGTCATCCCATCAAGTGTCTTTGATGGTAACCTGTTAATCAAATATGTGGCAGTAGATACACTCTCTGCCCAAAGATAATTTGGTAGTTTTTTCTCATTAAGCATAGACCTAGTTGTCTCTACAATGAGTCTATTCCTCCTTTCAGCTACCCCATTTTGTTCAGGTGAGTACCTTGTAGTAATCTCCCTCTTGATGCCTCTTTCTTGCAAGAAATCTTCAAAGTCATTTGAGAAGTATTCTCCACCACCATCTGACCTTAGCCTTTTTAAATGTCTACCTGTTTGATTTTCAACTAATGCAAGATACCTTTTGAAACAATTAAATACTTCATCTTTATGTTTCATGAAGTATAAGACAGTCCACCTGCTATAGTCATCAATAAAGGACACATAGTACCTTGATCCAGATATGGATGGCTCCTTGCTAGGTCCCCACACATCTGTATGCACCAATTCCAGATAATCTTCATGCATAAAACCTTTCTTGGTATAGGGCAATCTGTGTGACTTACCAAATTGACAAGCCCCACACTTGTATATCATGTGTTGCTTGGATACATTAGGTATCCCAAGCACACATTGATCCCTGCTCATTTGTTTTATGGTCCTCTCTCCAATGTGACCTAATCTCTTGTGCCAAATCTCCAATTCTGATAGGGTTTGGTCCTTATAGTTATACAAAGCAATATTCTTAGTGTCTTCAAGTTCAAAGGTAAACAATCTACCTGATTTTTCTCCCTTGGCTATCCTTCTGAATCCATGTCTTGGATCCTCCACATATGCACCATGTTGAGTGAACCTGACCTGTAGACCTTTTTCAACAATCTGACCTACACTCATCATATTCTTGGTGATTGTTGGAACATACAACACTCTGCTTAGTAAATTCTGATTACCATCACTTGTTTTGACATTGCCTACTTTAACAACTGAATGTTTAGTGTCATCACCTGTCTGCACTTGGTGCTTGCCTTTGGGTTCTTCCAAATCAGAGAGTAAGGCAACATTTCCAGCTACATGGTTAGAGCAACCTAAATCAATATAGAATAAGTGATCATCATTGATACCTGATTTAGATGTCATGTTCATGATCAACAAGGAATCATCTTGCTCCTCTGCATAATTGTTGTAATCCTTCCTATTCCTGTATCCACCTTGATAATTGCCATTGTGATTGTAGCTATTGTTGTAATTATTGTTGTAGCCATGGTAGCCTTGAGATTGATTGAATCTACCTCTGCCTTGAGAGTATCCTCCTCTTTGGTGACCTCTTCCTCTTTGGTTTTTGTAGTTTTTGTAACATTCATCTGTAGTATGGTTAGACAAGCCACAGATATTGCATGGAGATTGGTTATAGGGTCTCCCCCTACTTGACTTACCTCCTCTGACCCTACCTCTAGATGATTTACCTCTCCCTGCATAGTTTGCTTGGGAGGTAGAACCTTCTTCATCAACCTTCTTGCTTTTACCCTTGTCTTTAGTCTTCTTATCAGTATATAGGGCAGAGGGATTGTTACCTTTTGATTGCTCTCCATTCTTTGTGATCTTTGCTTCATGTGTAAAGAGTTGTCCAATCAGAGTTGTTAGATCAGGTGCTTGGATGTCCATGTACAAGTCCATTGCAGTGGTAAAGCTCTCCCACTTGTCATCTGCCTTTAGTCCATTGATCACTTGTTTGACTATCTGCTCTTCCTCAATTTCTTCTCCAACACTTGCAAGTTGATCTGCAATGTCTTTGACTTTGGTGACAAAATCTGAGATACATTGTTTTGATTGCTTCCTAAGAGTTGTAAACTCAATCCATAGCTGATTCTTTCTGGCCCTTGTGCTTGATGAAAAGTATGTTGACAAGGTTTCCCAAGTCTCTTGGGAAGTCTTACAATTCCTTACATGAGGTAGAAGGAAATCAGAAATAGAGTTTAGAAGATATGACCTTGCCAAAGCATCTTTTGCACACCATTGGTTGAGCTTCTCATGTTCATCCTTTGTAGGTAGGCCTCTGGTCTTGAATGAGGGCAACTCCTCATCTCCTGATATGTATCCATACAAGCTTCTCCCTTGTAGATAGGTCTTCATTCTCAATGACCAAGCCTGGTAATTATTTCTGTCCAACTTGTCAATAAAGGAAGGGAAACCATCACCCATGATTACCTTATTTGCTCTGATACCACTGTTGGATGTGATGGCTGGATACACTTAGAAGATCAAGCTGGTGCTGCAAAACCTGCTTCACACCTGCCCTCCTTTGACTCCAGATATGCTTAGTAGACTCCTTAAGCTTTCAAATGACCCCAAAATATGCTATATGTACTTTGGAAATGAGTTAAGTAATGATTAGATCAAAACAGACTACTTGTGATTTCAAGAATCCTGAAAAACTTGCTATATTGGTATTGTCACCTGCTCAGAGTTATGCTCAGTGTGACCAGCACACTTAAAATTGATCTAATTGCTTTTGGACATAATCAATTAGCTTAACAAGCTTTCATTTGCAAGTGGAATGAGAGAAAATAACAAACCACACTCTGAGAAATCAATTTAGCAAACTAAGGTGTACTCCCGACTTTTTAGGAGACTTACAGTCACAGACCAGTGAGCACCCCGACTGAGATTTCTCTGTGATGGTAGATCCAATGGCTTTCAAACTTTGTAGGTGTATAGTAGACTTTGAGCTGAATTCAATGCACTTTGAATCATCCAATTTGGTTCAGTAGATCTTGAGATATGCCTCTTGGAAGTTGCCAGAGTTGGAGGTAGTCACTCAGAGAAAAAACAGAGACTATGAATATATGTATATTGATTAAATCTAATGATTGTACATTCCCATTGGCATGTAATGTGATGCTCAATGGTACTCAGAGGTGTAGGCTATGGTGTAGCTCACACACACTCAATGAATGACTCAGAATTGCCTCGGGAAGTGAGAGTCTTACCCGCGACCTTTTTCATAGCTTTTTTATAGGAGTTTTGAAGGAGTTTGAATTTGAATTCAAATTAAAGCTCCCTTGAATCTCTCCACTAGACTTAGGGAGATATTCCCTCAACTAAATCATCTACCTTTTCCACGACTCTAGTCTAGTAGTTGTGATTACATGATTGATAAAGTCATAAAGACTTTTTACATGAGATAAATGGTAATAACCAATAAGCATTGATTCCCATGGTTCAAAGTTCATGTAGATACATCGTTCAAGGGTTCAAGCTTTAGCCTTCCAAGGTTTTAATGTTCCAAGCCAATGTGTGTAGGCTTGTTTTGCACCAACAATAGTAGTGATGGAAAATTCCCACTATAGATCTAATAGTAATTTCTTAAAAAGTACATGTCATATTAGTGGTTCTATGCATGTTGACTCGTTGGAATAATACTCACTTGCTTTTCTTCAAAAAACTTCTGCAAGAGTTTGACTATTAAAAATGTTTTCATGAAATTACAACACAACATTGCAAGTGAAAATTGGAGGTTATCAGCAAGTCCTTTGCATCATGATCAATGTCATGCACAAAAAGTATTTTAGGGTTCAACTTGGAACTCAAGTTACATAAGAGGCATCATTGATTATTTTATACTAACAAGTTTTTGTGGTATATCCTATCCATGCTCAAGGTACATAATGACCACCTTCGATGAGGCTCCATCAGAGAGGATGAAGTGGTCTACATGCAACAGAGGTCACCATACAATCATAGAGTGGCTCAATATGACAGAGTGAAGTTGATTAAGAATATCAAAATAGTTCATACCCTCATCCATAGAATCATTCTTGTGAGCATGATGAAGATCAACTGCCACAGATGTGACCATTCATAAAAAGATTCTAAGGACATGCACAAAGGGGAATAATAGATCCACTAATCATTGGTGATGAACCATTTGAACTCAATCTACCTCCAAATGGAACATGGCTGATGAAACATGCATGAAGTAACCATTCCAAGTCATCCAAAAAGGAGAGCTTCAAGGAATCATCATGAAACATATGCATATTCCAACATCATATCAAGTAGAGGCTATAAAGTCACTACTATAAGGTCAAAGAACACTACCCACATATGAGAAAAGAAACATATGCCATAAATTGTGTCACAATGTCAATCAAGGCATAGATGTAAAATGAATAAGAACTACCAACCACATCATAGATCATATGTAGCACAACCTAAAGTTTCTCCTAATGCAAAAGCAACAAAAAAGTGAGCAAACGTTATCAATCCTTAGTGATTCAAAGTTAATGCACTAGACTTTGGATATAATCAATAGCACTTCAAGCTATCCAAGAGGAAGGAGATGCATTCCTTACTTCTATTTTGAAAGATATTGACTTGTGTGTAGCTCATGTGAAGGTGATGACCATACAACCAAAGAAACTAGATGGGACCATACATGATTATGTAATCATTCTTGTTGAAGAGATACATTTTGTAAAATCACATTTCCATTATGATAATCTACTTTTCATAATCTTTCTTACACATGCTCAAGTCCACATTGATCTATATCATATGTTCATAATTGTATCAACTTGCGTAAAGATTGTATGTGTGCAAAACAAATCCCTTAGAATCAAAACTAGTATTTGCATTGTTCAACTAGGTTGTGCATATAATAAGGTCCATGAACCTAAAATTTGAAAGAAGGGAGTTGTATTGTCACTAACCACATCATATTCAAATGTCCTAGGAAGAAGATACAAGCTGGGTTTAAGACTTCCACGATCACCATTCCACATCAAAAGATCATCATCTGAGTCAGAAAAGGAGTAATATCCATCATGAGAATCATGCCCTTGATTCTTTAGCTAGATATACTACAATTCCTTTCTAGTACCATCATGGATATCCATCATCATCGTGTTCCAATACAACATATAAAGAACTCTAAGAAGACCAATAACTATGAAGATTCAATTTCCAAAAAATATCATAGTTACATAGCTACTTCGTGTTGGTGCAGACCAATCACCAATTGAAGGCTTGGAAGATCAAATGATGAAGGAAGAATCAATTTCTGAAGTGTGGAAGAAGATTACATTCAGAGGACAAGAGAAGTGTACACATATGTACATTAGCATAGTCATAGATGACTTAGATCTTTTGTTCAGTAAGAATTATGTACAAATTATCTATAAATACCTTGAGAAAAGTCGGGGCATGTATGAGAGCATATGTGACAATAGTTAGAAGTCAAGAATGAGGGAGATAGAAGTCATGAGATAAAGAAAAGTGAAGTTGAGTTAGCTCTCATCACTCAGTTGTATTTTCTCTGAGTAAATGAAAAGTTTTGCGCCCGATGTTTCTGTGTGTTCTCCTTCTACAGTAGATCAATTGTGGAATGCTTTTGTACAAGTCTAAGTTGAGAGTTGCTTGACCTCTGTGCAAAGTTTTAGCTTCCAATTGTAATCAGGCTGAGTGAATTGAGTGTAGGAACATTCATATGTGAAGTGTATTCACTGGTTCCTAAAACAGGCGCATATTTCGAAGTTAATGTTTTGGTCATTTCTCCTAGCACAGTTTAAAGTTTTGCATGAGTGAGGGCTTAATCTTTAAGTTGGAAGATAAGCTACTTATGTCTAGAAGCATTTTGTAAAACGGGTTCTATTCAAGGAGAACCAAGTCTTAAAAGTTACAGGTGTAAAGTCGATTGTTTTTGATAACAGTTTCTGACATAGGTAACTTGTGAAATCAATTTCTCAAGTTATACTTAACCTTTTGAAGTGATTCAACTTGGAGTAGATGCGCAATCTCTAGGAGATGATTCGTACAAAGTTTCATCAAAAACTTTACAGATTTGATAGGTCAATGTGAATGAACAATGCAGCAGACTTTTCTGTGTATCATCTTCTTCACAGATTTGTTAATTTCTGATAAGTTAGCAATTGATCCTCTAAATTAGTGAAGTGTTTGACTTACTCTTGGTATAGAGGTGCTCTAATCACAAGAGTAAGTTGTTCTTTTGGAGATTAATATTCTCCATCAGTGGTATCAGAGCAGGAGACATCAATTTTGAAGAAAAGAAGGATCCCGACTGCTGCAGATTCAAGAAATTCAACACTTGAAGGATTAAGAAGTGAAAGCTTGGAGTCAAAGCTCGAGGAGAAGACTATTTGACATCAAGAAAGGCAAAAGGAGTTCAACTCGAAGTAAAGGTACATACATTGTTTGTAAAGCTTGAAGATTTCAATATACAGGTGGATACAAGATGGGAGAAAGCTTGCAGATTGATAAGCTAGATAGGGAGAACTATCCAGCATGGTCCATGAGGATGGAAGCACATCTCATGAGCAAAGACCTTATAGCATTTATTACAGGAGATGAAGAAAAACCAGAGTTTGCAGATCCAAGTATTCCTACTAGGGAAGAACTTGCAATGTTGAAGACTTGGATGAGAAAGGATGCTCAAGCAAGGAGCATCATCTACATGGCTGTAAATGATTACCTTCTACCTCACATCAGAGGTTTGGAAAGTGCCACAGATGTTTGGAATGCCTTGGAAGAGCATTTCCAAAATACAACTAAGTCAAGGAAGTCCTCACTATGGGCTGAGTTCACAACCTTCAAGAAGAAGAGCTCACAATCAATCTCAGATTATGTGGCAAGGATGAAAGATATTGCAGATAGCTTGGGAGCAGTGGATGAAGATATTGAAGAGGAAAAGTTGGTAAGACAAATACTTACAGGTCTAAGAGGTGATGAGAAGTGGAAGCCTTTTATATTGTCCATAGAATTGTCACTTGATCACTTTACTCCTGACCTTAATCAATTGCTAGGACACATGCTAACCTTTGAGCAGGATCTTAAAGGAGACAATGATAGAAGTACAAGTCAAGCTATGTATTCCAAGGACAAGAAAAAGAATGGCAAGGGAAAGCAATCAAATGATGATGAAGGGAATTCAAATCAAGCCAACTTCACAAAAGGGAAGACAAATTTCAGAGGTAAAGGAAGAGGAGGTAAGAATAAAGATAATGCTAAAGCTTGTTGGATTTGTGGCAGAACAAATCATTTGGCAAATGATTGTTGGTATAACAATCAAAGTGGAGGATACAACAATCAGAATTATAGTCAAAGAGGTAGAGGAGGCAGAAACCAAAGAGGCAATTTCAGAGGAAGAGGTGGTAGGACATCATATGGTAGAGGAGGTGGAAGAAACTTCCAATCTCAATCCTACAACAACAATTATTACAATTATGCATCAGATCAGAAGGATGACATGACTCTTATCCTGAATGCAACTCATGAATCAATGGGAGAAGATCAAAGAGTGTTTTACATTGACTCAGGGTGCAGCAACCATCTGAGTGGGAATCTATCTTTGATGACTGATATGGAAGCAAGGGTGAATGGACATACAGTTCAAACAGGTGACAATACCAAACATAAAGTGGAGAGCATTGGATCAGTGAAGACAAAGAGTGGAAGTACACTTCTGAGCAAGGTACTTTATGTTCCTACTATTCCTAAAAATTTGATAAGTGTAGGGCAAATTGTGGAGAAAGGATATGAGGTAAGATTCACAAATGATGGTGTTTATGTACAAGATCCAAATCAGGGATATAGAAACATAATTGCAGGAAAAAAGGAAGGAAGATTGTTCACTCTCAAAGTCCAAGGTAATGTTGGACATGCATTGTTTACCTATGGAGGTCAAAAGGTGTCTGAATTAGACCTATGGCATAAGAGGCTAGGTCATTTCAATGAGAGAGCTATAAAGGAGATGTCAAAGAATCAGGTGGTGCTTGGATTGCCAAATATTGAAGGGCAACATATGGTGTACAAGTGTGAAGCTTGTCAATTAGGTAAAGCACATAAGAGTTCTTATAACAAATCAGGGTACAAGTATTCAAATATGCTTGAATTGGTTCATACAGATGTATGGGGTCCCTCAAGGGACTATAGCATAAATGGATCCAGATATTATGTGTTGTTTGTTGATGATGCAACCAGGTGGATTACTTTGTATGTAATCAAGGACAAATCAGAAGTCTTCAAGACATTCAAACATTTTCATGCTTATGCAGAAAGGATCACAGGACAAAAGCTAAAGAGGTTAAGATCAGATGGAGGGGGAGAGTATTTCTCAAAAGAGTTTGATGATTATTTGTGGAATGCAGGTATCAAAAGAGAAGTGACTTGCAGGTACTCCCCTCAACAGAATGGAGTAGCAGAAAGGAGGAATAGGACTCTTGTAGAGTTTGCAAGAGCCATGATGAAGGAAAAGAATTGTCCAAATTACTTATGGGCAGAGGCCATTAACACTGCAACATACCTTGTGAATAGGTTGCCTTGCAAAGCTTTGGATGGAGGAACCCCTTATGAAGCATGGTGGGGTAAGAAGCCTAGTCTTGATCATTGTAAAGTATTTGGATGTACTGCATATGCTTATGTTCCTTCACAATTAAGACATAAGCTAGAACCAAAGGCAGAGAAGTATGTGTTTATTGGATATGATGATAGACAGATGGGTTATAGGTTGTGGAGTCCATCCACAAAGCAATTTCTTGTTACTAAAGATGTGACATTTGATGAGCAAAATGTGTGGTATTCAGGATCACCAAATGAGTATACAGGTGTTGAAGAAATTCAAAGAAAAGGAAAGGCAAAGGTAAAAGTTTGTGAAGAGATTGTTGATGAAGTTGACTCTAGATGTAGAGTGCAGGATCATGTAGAAGAAGGGCCAAGATTTGATCCAGAATCAAATGAGGCTGAAACTTCAAGAAGTGCAGAAATCAGGAGATCTACAAGAGAAAGGAAAGAGCCTATAAGGTATAGTTATGATACATCTTTCCTAACAACAAAAGATTATGCCTACATTGTTAAAACAGAAGAAGATCCAACCACTTATGAAGAAGCCAAAGGTAAACAGAATTGGGAGAAGGCAATGCAGGAAGAGTATGATGCTCTACTTGAAAATGAAACTTGGGAACTAGTACCAAGACCAAAGAATCAGAAGGTCATTGGATGTAAGTGGGTATATAAAACAAAGAGGTTTGCAGATGGTAAGGTGTCTAGATATAAGGCTAGACTTGTGGTAAAAGGTTATGCCCAAACTTATGGGGTAGATTATGATGAAACCTTTAGTCCTGTTGCTAAGATGTCTACAATTAGGACATTGATTGCTATTGCTACTTGCAAGGGATGGAAATTATCACAATTGGATGTGAAGAATGCATTTCTTAATGGTTACATTGCAGATGAAGTATATATGGAGCAACCAGAAGGCTTCATGGAATCAATTGGATCAGATTATGTGTGTAAGCTCAAGAGAGCTTTATATGGGTTGAAGCAAGCCCCAAGAGCTTGGAATTACAGATTGGTCAAGTTCTTGAATGAATGTGGATTTCAAGCATCAAAGGCAGATAGTAGCTTGCTAGTGAAGGCAAGTGAAAATGGATACATTTACATGTGCATTTATGTTGATGATATTATTATTACAGGAACAGATGCTCAAGGAATCAATGAACTCAAGAAGCAAATAGAGAAGGAGTTTAAGATAAGTGACTTGGGAAACTTATCTTATTTTCTAGGAATGCAGATTGTGTATACTCAACATGGAGTATATGTTTCACAAGAGAGATACTTGAAGAATCTTTTGATCAAGTTTAACATGGAAGATTGCAAGACCTCAACCACACCATTGGAGGTAAATCATAAATTAAGCAGGTATGGAGGTGAAGAATTCAATGACATGAAGAAATATCAGAGTTTGGTAGGTAGTCTAATCTATGCTACCTTGACAAGGCCAGATCTATCATATGCAGTAGGTGTGTTGTCACAATTCATGCATTGTCCAAAGAAGACTCATTGGATTTCAGCCCAAAGGGTACTCAGATATATTAAGGGAACCCTAAGTGAAGGTTTGTACTATGGTTTCACTTCTGACACAAGAATTAAAGTGTTTAGTGATGCAGATTGGGCAGGTGACTCAGATGATAGAAGGTCTACTCATGGATATCTATGTTATGTTGGAGATAAGTTAGTTTCTTGGTGTTCAAAGAAGCAACATACAGTTGCTTTATCATCCACAGAAGCTGAGTATAAGGGAATGGTAGAAGCTGCAAAGGAAGTGATATGGTTGAAGACCTTGATGAAAAGTTTTGAGACTGATCATAGTACTCCAATAATTTTTGGAGACAATATGAGTTCTTTGTATTTGGCAGCTAACCCTGTTTTTCATGCCAGGACTAAGCATATAGAGATTCAGTATCATTTCTTGAGGGAAAAGGTACTTGATAAAGAGATTGAAGTGATGTACACTCCAACAAAAGAACAAGTGGCAGATATGATGACCAAGAGTCTGGATGGACCTAAGTTACAAAGGTTCAAAGACATGGCAAGTATAAAGAAGACAGAGAAAACCTCAATTGATGATTGAGGGGGAGCTGTTGGTGCAGACCAATCACCAATTGAAGGCTTGGAAGATCAAATGATGAAGGAAGAATCAATTTCTGAAGTGTGGAAGAAGATTACATTCAGAGGACAAGAGAAGTGTACACATATGTACATTAGCATAGTCATAGATGACTTAGATCTTTTGTTCAGTAAGAATTATGTACAAATTATCTATAAATACCTTGAGAAAAGTCGGGGCATGTATGAGAGCATATGTGACAATAGTTAGAAGTCAAGAATGAGGGAGATAGAAGTCATGAGATAAAGAAAAGTGAAGTTGAGTTAGCTCTCATCACTCAGTTGTATTTTCTCTGAGTAAATGAAAAGTTTTGCGCCCGATGTTTCTGTGTGTTCTCCTTCTACAGTAGATCAATTGTGGAATGCTTTTGTACAAGTCTAAGTTGAGAGTTGCTTGACCTCTGTGCAAAGTTTTAGCTTCCAATTGTAATCAGGCTGAGTGAATTGAGTGTAGGAACATTCATATGTGAAGTGTATTCACTGGTTCCTAAAACAGGCGCATATTTCGAAGTTAATGTTTTGGTCATTTCTCCTAGCACAGTTTAAAGTTTTGCATGAGTGAGGGCTTAATCTTTAAGTTGGAAGATAAGCTACTTATGTCTAGAAGCATTTTGTAAAACAGGTTCTATTCAAGGAGAACCAAGTCTTAAAAGTTACAGGTGTAAAGTCGATTGTTTTTTATAACAGTTTCTGACATAGGTAACTTGTGAAATCAATTTCTCAAGTTATACTTAACCTTTTGAAGTGATTCAACTTGGAGTAGATGCGCAATCTCTAGGAGATGATTCGTACAAAGTTTCATCAAAAACTTTACAGATTTGATAGGTCAATGTGAATGAACAATGCAGCAGACTTTTCTGTGTATCATCTTCTTCACAGATTTGTTAATTTCTGATAAGTTAGCAATTGATCCTCTAAATTAGTGAAGTGTTTGACTTACTCTTGGTATAGAGGTGCTCTAATCACAAGAGTAAGTTGTTCTTTTGGAGATTAATATTCTCCATCACTTCGCATGGAACTTATCGCTTTGAGAGGGAGATGATGTCATAAACACAAAGGAAACCATTGTAAAACCATAAATTCTATGAAAATATTTATATATCATGAATGGTTTAGAATTTGGAGAAATGGATGCTACCATCATGTCCAGAACATGCAAAAACCCTAAGATTGACTGTTTATTTGTCCAAATCTGACATCTAGAGCCTTGGAAACCTCAAAAAGCACCAGAAAAGGGGCAGCCACAGAAACGCGGGATTGGCCTCTGCAAAACTTTTTGAGGTTTCCAAGGCTCTAGATGTCAGAATTGGACAAATAAACAGTCAATCTTAGGGTTTTTGCATGTTCTGGACATGATGGTAGCATCCATTTCTCCAAAATCTAAACCATTCATGAGATATAAACCTTTTTTGGTTCTTTGAGGTCATGCAAAGTCATCAAATGGTGGAAATAAGTATTAATTCTTGCAAATTTTAGGAAAATTATGCAACCCAAGAACTAGATAGGAGCATATATGACTATTTGATCATTCTTCTTGAAGAGATGTTTTGTAATTAGAATTATCTCATTGGTAATATATTTTTTCATAACCTTTCTTACACATGCTCAACTCCACATTGATCTATATCATATGTTCACAATCATATGCACTCAAGTCAACATGCTATGTGTGCAGAGCAAATCATTTATGGTTATAAAGTCATTTTTCCATTGGTAAATTGAGTTGAGCACATAATGAGTTTCATGGACATTCAATTTGTAATAATAAAGTTTCATATCCACTAGAAATAAACTTGCATGGCCTCAAAAGCACAAAAAAATTTCATCCATATAAACACACAATAGGCCTCTACAAAACTTTTGCGAAGACATATCCCATGTTTCTATGGCTCCTCTTTTTGGATACTTTTGATGCCATGCAAGGTTATTTTTAGTGGATATGAGACTTTATTATTTAGATTTTTAGAGTCGTGGAACTTATTTCTAACAAGTCACTTACTCTATAGTGATCCATGCATATACAACTTCTACAATGGGAGACAGTATAAACAAACATAGTCACATGAAATAAAATAGTTTGCAAAGTATAATTTAGGATAATATCCTCATGTGTAGCATTCTTGTTGTGCCTCTATACCCCACATAAGGCAGAAATCCCCCTTTGAACTCCTCCCATTAAGGTTCTATGGGGAAATTCCATGGCACCAGAGGGCCTTTATTTTCAGCTTGAATGGCATTCAAATTGGCAAAACTTTTATGCCCCACTTACTTCATGGCATCAATCACAAAGACCATTTATTACCATAAATTTTCACATATAAAACTCATATAACTTATAAGTTAAGGTTCCATGGATGTTTGTACTCTCAAAGTGGTTTCTCCTCATAATGGGGGCCTTATAACTTAGAGCACCATGGATCATTTGTGGTACTTGAGGAGTAAGTATTGAGTATATCTAACATGAATGGCATTTTTTAGTTATATCCTTTGTATTTCAAACTTCATAAATGATCATCTATTGAGAAAATTAACCAATAAAATATCAATTATTGTGAACTTGAACGTACTCTATATAAAAGCAAAAATTGAATAATCACCAAGAGAAATTATAAATGCACAGTTGTAGACTACAAAAATGTGAGAGTAGACATGTTTTCAATACAAATATCAAATCTTAAAAAATTTACAAATCATTGGTATCAATGATTGTACAACTTGAAGTGCTTGCAAATGCAAGAACGCATCACAAAATTTGCGATGCTCATCCATGATGTAAAGTATTTCTAGAACAATTCTAGATCAAGAGGATTTTTAGATATCTTAGTAGGAGAGAAGGGATCAGAGAAGAAGGTATATACAATATCTAACATGAATCAATTGTCCTACTTTTTACAAGGTTCTTGAAAGTGAAAAAACTATTAGATACAATGACTGGGGCCCAAGAAGTGACATTATTAGGTTGCAAAAGAACTATGACAATGAGAGTTTTGTTCCATCTTTGCTCCAATCTACAGGGACTTTCATTTTGTATTCCATTCTTCTGCCCACCTGTAATCAATTTGCAAGAAATTGAAGTCATTAAAGTAAAATAAATAATAATGAAAAGATTACTTTAACAAAAGCCCGAAACATTTCTCACCTTATGTCCTCGAATTTTGAATTTGGATTGAGTTAGTCCTTCAAACCCCATAATTATCAAGTGTTCTCTCAGATTAGCCAAGGCCCAATGATTATTCACTAAAATAGTTTCTGTTTCATTATTGGGCAATCTAAGCTTTATTTCAAATGACTGTAAAGATCCCTCTGAACTTTGAAATGGTATCCATTTGCCAAGTTTGCACATCCAATGATCATAGTAGAATCTGATGTATAATGAAGTACGTTGTTTCAAATATAAAAATCCTATAGCTGTTCCACCTATTTTACAAAGATATTTATCACCTTTTGCAATTCCTTCTATCAAAGCCCAATCTTCACCAAGAAGACTTTCGACTTGCTCATATGTGATATCTTTACACATGAACATGGTGGAAGTCTCTTGGAATGAGAATCCTTGGAATAAATATACAAAAAAATGAATGGGAAAAGACCAGTGCAAACCTACAGACCTAGACACTTTTGTGAATTTCAAAGAGTTATGTATATCCATTACCATCTCTTGCTTCAAAGATGATACGGACCATATACCAGGTTTTGGCCACTCCAAGCTAAGAAGAGAATGTACTTCAATTCTCTCTAACCTTCCAAAACCATCTATGTGTGTAAAAGAATCTAACATGGTAAAGTTGAGCAGGAGATATTTCTGGAAAGACTAGTGCACCAACATCTGCATGCAATGCCTGGAAAGTACCTGTAAGACTATGAAGTGGTTGATCTTCCAGCAAAGTAGAAGGAAATATATCTGAAACAAAAAAACATATCTAAATAATTCAGAAATATATCCGACACAAGAAAACATAAAATATTGTAGAGTAATACTTACAATTCACAAGATATCTCATTCTACTAGAGTTTTCAAGTTTCATAGTTGCCATTGTAAAAACATGTTGTACAATAGCAACCATCCCATTGTCTCTGTGCTTCTTGAAGCCCAGTAACTTTCCCTTCCAATGAAAATCTAAGTTTCCACGATCTCTAACTCGATGAGGCCCAACTCTAGAGGGTTGCATGTACACCCATGCACCTTTGGAGTACTCATGTGATAGCCACTGTCCATCTGTCGCCTTGAT
>CM035423.1:120706649-120711649 GCA_020310875.1 Ceratopteris richardii | reverse complement strand
AGTGATCACTGGTATATTTCTGTGTGATTCCTAAAAAGTCGGGGGTGTCCCTGATTTTGCTAAACATCATGCTCAGTATATAGTTTATCATTTGGAGTGATTTAACTTGCTAATGGTAGCTTGTTAAGTTAATTTAATACTCCCAGAAGGAATTAAACCAATTGCAAGTGTGCTGGACACACTGAGCTTAGGACTGAGCAGGTGTCAATACAGGAATAGAAAGTTTTTGAAGTTGTGAAGGTTCAAAATCATCTGTTTTGATTTGGTCATTACTCAATCATTTTGTAAAGCACATATATAGTTTCTTGGTGTCATTTGGAAGCTCAAGGAGTCTCCTAACCATATCTGAAGAGAAAAGAGGGCAGGTGTGAAGCAGGTCTAGCAGCACCAACTTGATCTTCTGATTGTACCCATCCATCACATCCAACAGTGGTATCAGAGCAAACAAGGTAATCATGGGTGATGGTTTCCCTTCCTTCATTGACAAATTGGATAGGAATAACTACCAGACATGGTCATTAAGAATGAAGACTTATCTACAAGGGAGAAGCTTGTATGGATACATATCAGGAGATGAGGAGTTGCCCTCATTCAAAACCAGAGGCCTACCTACAAAGGATGAGCATGAGAGACTAAATCAATGGTGTGCTAAAGATGCTTTGGCAAGGTCATACCTTCTAAACTCTATCTCTGATTTCCTTCTACCTCATGTTAGGAACTGTAAGACTTCCCAAGAGACTTGGGAAACCTTGTCAACATATTTTTCATCAAGCACAAGAGCGAGAAAGAATCAGCTATGGATTGAGTTTACAACTCTTAGGAAGCAATCAAAACAATGTGTCTCAGATTTTGTCACCAAAGTCAAAGACATTGCAGATCAACTTGCAAGCGTTGGAGAAGAAATTGAAGAAGAGCAGATAGTCAGACAAGTGATTAATGGACTCAAAGCAGATGACAAGTGGGAGAGCTTTACCACTGCAATGGACTTGTACATGGACATCCAAGCACCTGATCTAACAACTTTGATTGGACAACTATTCACACATGAAGCCAAGATCACAAAGAATGGAGAGCAATCAAAAGGTAACAATCCCTCTGCCCTATATACAGATAAGAAGTCTAAAGATAAGGGTAAAAGCAAGAAGGTTGATGATGAAGGATCCACCTCCCAAGCAAACTATGCAGGGAGAGGTAGATCATCTAGAGGTAGGGGCAGAGGAGGTAAGTCAGGTAGGGGGAGACCCTATAATCAATCTCCATGCAATATTTGTGGCTTGTCTAATCATACTACAGATGAATGCTACAAAAACTACAAGAACCAAAGAGGAAGAGGTCACCAAAGAGGAGGATACTCCCAAGGCAGAGGCAGGTTCAATCAATCTCAAGGCTACCATGGCTACAACAATAATTACAACAACAACTACAACAATAGCTACAATCACAATGGCAATTATCAAGGAGGATACAGGAACAGAAAGGATTACAACAATTATGCAGAGGATCAAGATGATTCCTTGTTGATTATGAACATGACATCTAAATCAGGTATCAATGATGATCATTTGTTCTATATTGATTCAGGTTGCTCTAACCATGTAGCTGGGAATGTTGCCTTACTCTCTGATTTGGAAGAACCTAAAGGCAAGCACCAAGTGCAGACAGGTGATGACACTAAACACTTAGTGGTTAAAGTAGGTAATGTCAAAACAAGTGATGGTAATCAGAATTTGCTAAGCAGAGTATTGTATGTCCCAACAATCACCAAGAATCTGATGAGTGTAGGTCAGATTGTTGAAAAAGGTCTACAGGTCAGGTTCACTCAACATGGTGCATTTGTGGAGGATCCAAGACATGGATTCAGAAGGATAGCCAAGGGAGAGAAGTCAGGTAGATTGTTTACCTTTGAACTTGAGGATACTAAAAATATTGCCTTGTACAACTATAGAGACCAAACCCTATCAGAATTGGAGATGTGGCACAAGAGATTGGGTCACATTGGAGAGAGAACCATAAAGCAGATGAGCAGAGATCAATGTGTGCTTGGGATACCTAATGTATCCAAGCAACACATGATATACAAGTGTGGGGCTTGTCAATTTGGTAAGTCACACAGGTTGCCTTATACCAAGAAAGGATTTATGCATGAAGATTACTTGGAATTGGTGCATACAGATGTTTGGGGACCAAGCAAGGAGCCATCCATATCTGGATCAAGGTACTATGTATCTTTTATAGATGATTATAGCAGATGGACTGTCTTGTACTTCATGAAACATAAAGATGAAGTATTTAATTGCTTCAAAAGGTATCTTGCATTAGTAGAGAATCAAACAGGTAGACATTTAAAAAGATTAAGGTCTGATGGTGGTGGAGAATACTTCTCCAATGACTTTGAAGACTTCTTGCAGGAAAGAGGCATCAAGAGGGAGATTACCACAAGGTACTCACCTGAACAAAATGGGGTAGCTGAAAGAAGAAATAGACTCATTGTGGAGACAGCTAGGTCTATGCTTAATGAAAAGAAACTACCAAATTATCTTTGGGCAGAGAGTGTGTCTACTGCCACATATTTAATCAACAGGTTGCCATCAAAGACACTTGATGGAATGACACCCTATGAGGCTTGGCATGGTAAGAGACCTTCTCTGGATCATTGCAAGATCTTTGGGTGTGTTGCATATGTGCATATTCCCTCACAGGTAAGGGGAAAGCTAGACCCTAAGGCTGAGAAGTGTATCTTTATTGGTTATGATTTGAATCAGAAAGGATACAGGTTCTATAACCCCTCAAACAAAGGCTTCAAGGTAAGCAGAGATGTCATCTTTGATGAAAATGATTCATGGTATGATAATGAGTGCAGGAAAGTGAGCCTACCTTATGATATGGAAGAAGACTTTCCAAAGCTTGTCAGGCAAGAACCAACTCAGAATGAGGACACAAGCTCAGATGATGAAGACACCATCAACATTGAAGAGTTCAAAGCTTGGAAATCAAAAGGGAAGATGAAGATGAAGCAACTTGAAGACAATCCAGAATCCTCAACTCAAGCTATGAGGAGATCTTCAAGGGAAAAGAAGAAACCTATTAGGTATGGATATGATACTTCACTTGTAACCAAGCACTCTGTATATCTTGCAAAGGATATCTTAAGTGAAGAACCAGGTACATTTGAGGAAGCTATTACTAAACCAGAATGGAAGGAAGCAATGGATGAAGAAATGGAGGCTCTCAAGGAGAGTGATACTTGGGACTTGGTACCCAAGAAGGACTCCATGAAGGTGATAGGATCCAGATGGATCTACAAACTCAAAAGGAACTCAGATGGTACAATAAGCAGGTACAAAGCTAGGTTGGTAGCCAAGGGTTTTGCACAAACCCGAGGCATTGATTATGAGGAGACTTTCTCTCCTGTGGCCAAGATGCCAACTATCAGAATTATGGTGAGTGTAGCTGCATCCAAGAATTGGAACATGTACCAATTGGATGTAAAGAATGCATTCTTGAATGGATGGATATCTGAAGAGGTCTACATGTCACAACCACCTGGCTATGAAGATCCCAATAAGGTAAATCATGTTTGTAAATTGAAGAAGGCTCTGTATGGATTGAAGCAGGCACCTAGAGCATGGAATTACAGATTGACAACCTATCTCTTGGATCAAGGATTTGTGATGAGTAAAGCAGATACTTCATTGTTTATAAAGAAGAACAATTCAGAGGTAATATACTTGTGTGTCTATGTTGATGACATCATTATTACAGGAAATGATGTTCAAGGAATTAGACATATCAAAGGTCAAATGATGAAGGAATTCAAGATCAATGATCTTGGATTATTGAAGTACTTCCTAGGGCTTGAATTGGTCTACACAAATTCAGGTATATTCATTACTCAGAAGAAGTACATTCAGGACATGGTCAAGAAGTTTAATTTGCAGGAAGCTAAAGTCTCAAACATTCCTATGGAGGTCAACCACAAACTCAGTGCACATGAAGGAGAAGAACTCAAGGATATTACAGGTTACCAAAGTTTGGTAGGTAGTCTCAATTATGCTACCTTAACTAGGATTGATATCTCATATGGTGTTAGTGTACTTAGTCAATTTATGCATAAGCCAAGAGTACCACATTTGGAGGCAGCCAAGAAGATAGTAAAGTACCTAAAGGGAACACAAAATCATGGTTTGTATTATCCATATTCATCAGACATTGACATCAAGGTATACTCAGATGCAGATTGGGCAGGATGCAAGGATGACAGGAGGAGTACATCTGGTTACATATGCTTTGCAGGTGATAAACCTATTTCTTGGTCATCCAAGAAACAACCCACAATGGCTCTATCATCTACTGAGGCAGAGTACAGAGGGCTAGCCAATGCCACTCAAGAATCAATATGGTTGAAGTTACTCTATTCAGAATTGGGCCTATACATAAGGCCACCTATCATATTTGGTGATAACACAAGTTCACTTCATTTAGCTGCTAATCCTGTGTATCATGCTAGAACAAAACACATAGAGGTTCATTACCACTATGTGAGGGAGAAATTACTTAGCAAGGAAATCCAATTGTCATATGTATCCACTAATATTCAATGTGCAGATTTGCTTACAAAAGCTTTGGATGGGAGCAAGTTATGCAGGTTTAAATCCATGATTGGATTACAGGATATCATTGAAGACTAAAGATGAAGACTCAAGCAAGTGTTTGGCTTGAGGGGGAGCTGTTGGTGCAAACAAGCCTTAAACACTTGGCTTTGTTTTGTGCCTTGAAGACTCAACATGAAGATTGCACAAAGATCACTTAGCTTTGGATATCAACATTGAAGTTTATTGCAAAAGTTTGGATTACTTCATTTCAAGAAAGAGCATAGGAACACATGCCTATGCTTAGTTACTTATTACTTCAGGTAAAAGTCCATGTGACTTTATTAACAATGTAATCATACCTACTAGACTAGAGTCGTGGAAAAGTTGATGATTTAGTTGAGGGAATAT
>CM035423.1:120699149-120701649 GCA_020310875.1 Ceratopteris richardii | reverse complement strand
GGAATCCCACAAGATCACGACTTTTCTCCTCTTTTTATAGCATGGGAAACTAATCTAAAATCTTCATAATACATCTAAATTCGTGGTAGACACTCAAATAAACAAAGTATTGATGGACTTTGAGAACTAGCCACATCGACCTTCCACTAAGACACCACTGAAGCTCCCTTGTGACTCACTAATTTGACTCACCATGTTCTAGAACTCACGTGGTATTTTTGCTACATTTTATGAATAATATGAGCCTTCTTGAAGTATTTGAAGACTTCCCAAAGGTATTTACATAATTTGAAACTTGTACCCTACATAAAACAAATGTTCGCAACATTCTCCCCCTCAAGTTTCAAAGGGTATTTCCTTCATGCCAAGAATATAGTTGAATCTTTGAAGCTTTGGTCCATCGAAGGATTTGGTGAAGATATCTGCAACTTGATCCTTTGTTCCAACAAAAGAAACCTGCACTTCATTGTTCATGGCCTTCTCTCGAACATAATGATAGTGAACCTCTATATGCTTTGTTCTAGCATGAAAAATAGGATTTGAGGTCATATGAATGCTGCTCAAGTTATCCCCATATATCAGTGGTACATCAACCTGCACATTCAAGTCATGAAACAACTTTTTAAACCACATAACCTCAGTAGTAGCCAATGCTAAACCTCTATACTCAGCCTCTGTAGAAGATAAAGCAACTGTAGGCTGTTTCTTTGAACTCCATGTTAATGTCTTGTTTCCTGCTATTACCACATATCCACTTGTGGATCTTCTGTCATCTTTGCTTCCAGCCCAATCTGCATCACTAAAGACTTTAAGAGTTAGATTAGCATCATGACTATAAAATAATCCTTCGTTCATGGTACCTTTCAAATACCTAAGCACTCTTTTCGCTGCATGCATATGAGGTACTCTAGGTTCATGCATAAACTGTGACAATACTCCCACTGCATAACATATATCAGGTCTAGTTTTTGTTGCATAAATCAAAGATCCTACCATGGATCTATATACATTCATATCATGCAACTCATCACCTTCCTTTGCACTTAGCTTTACATTACATTCCATTGGAGTAGAAACAAATTTACATTCCTGCATACCAAACCTTTTCAGCATATCACATATATACTTTCTTTGTATCAACCACATACCTTCATCGCTATACACAATTTCAATCCCAAGAAAGTATCTGAGCAAACCAAGATCTGAAATTTTAAATTCCTTTCCCAAATTACCTTTTATCTCATCAATTGCTTTTGCATCATTCCCTGTAATCAACAAGTCATCCACATAAATGCATACATAGACACACATGCCATCTACATGTTTTACATAAAGTGAAGGATCAGCATGACTCGCTGTGTATCCTTGCAGCATAAGATACTTTACCAACCTTGCATTCCATGCCCTTGGTGCCTGCTTAAGACCATACAATGCCTTCTTTAACCTGCACACATGATTAGGACATTTTGCATCCACATAACCATCTGGTTGTGACATATACACTTCTTCATTTAACTCACCATTAAGAAAGGCATTCTTTATATCGAGTTGATATATATTCCACCTTTTACTTGCAGCTAAAGCCAACAAAGTTCTCACCGTTGCCATATTTGCAACTGGACTAAATGTTTCCTCATAGTCCACACCTTGAGTTTGATTATATCCTTTTGCTACAAGTCTAGCCTTATATCTAGACACACTACCATCACTATTTCTTTTAATCTTAAAAACCCACTTGCAACCAATTACCTTTTGCTTTGGTGTACTTGGAACTAAATTCCAAGTCTTGTTATCCTGTAGTGCTTCCATTTCTTCTCTCATTGCTTTCTCCCACTTCTCATCTCCTTTGGCCTCATCATAACATGTGGGTTCATTTTCCTGCTCAACTTTTGTCATAAAAGCATAATGAGTATTCATGAAAGATTCATAAGTATACCTTTGAGGTTGCTTACTTACTCTTGAATTTCTTCTTACCTCCAATGTAGATGCTCTTCCTTTCTTATTAGGAACCTTTGATGATTCTCCATACTCACATACATCACTAATTTCCTCTCCTTCATCATTAACTTCAACAAGTTTGAGTTTACCTTTACTTTTAACACTTGGAGGTGACTCTTGCCTTAATCTTCCATTGAAAGGTGATCCTCTTTCTTCATCTAAACCACTCCTTTCATCATTTAAACTTCCTGATGGCTGAACTATGCATTCATATCCTTCAACCACACCTTCTTCATTTTCATCCATGACCTGCAAACAATTCTTATCTGCATACCATGAAAGTGATTCATCAAAGTTTACATCTCCTTACACAACAACCTTATTGGTATGAGGATTATAGAATCTATATCCTCTTTGAGTATCTGCATAACCAATAAATATACATTTTTCTGATTTCGCATCAAGTTTAGATCTCACCTCACTAGGTACATGTACATAACATACACAGCCAAATACTTTCAAATGACTTACACTTGGTTTCCTTCCATGCCATACCTCATAT
>CM035423.1:120679149-120684149 GCA_020310875.1 Ceratopteris richardii | reverse complement strand
CCTCCTGTCATCCTTGCAACCTGCCCAATCTGCATCTGAGTATACCTTAATATCAATGTCTGATGAATATGGAAAGTACAAACCATGATTTTGTGTTCCCTTTAGGTACTTTACTATCTTCTTGGCTGCCTCCAAATGTGGTACTCTTGGTTTATGCATAAATTGGCTAAGTACACTAACACCATATGATATATCAATCCTGGTTAAGGTAGCATAATTGAGACTACCTACCAAACTTTGGTAACCTGTAATATCCTTGAGTTCTTCTCCTTCATGAGCACTGAGTTTGTGGTTGACCTCCATAGGAATGTTTGAGACTTTAGCTTCCTGCAAATTAAACTTCTTGACCATGTCCTGAATGTACTTCTTCTGAGTAATAAAGATACCTGAGTTTGTGTATACCAATTCAAGTCCTAGGAAGTACTTCAATAGTCCAAGATCATTGATCTTGAATTCCTTCATCATTTGTCCTTTGATGTTCGTTATTCCCTGTACATCATTTCCTGTAATAATGATGTCATCAACATAGACACACAAGTATATTACCTCTGAATTGTTCCTTTTTATAAACAATGAAGTATCTGCTTTACTCATCATAAATACTTGATCTAGGAGATAGGTTGTCAACCTGTAATTCCATGCCCTAGGTGCCTGCTTCAATCCATACAGAGCCTTCTTCAATTTACAAACATGATTTACCTTATTTGGATCCTCATAGCCAGGTGGTTGTGACATGTAGACTTCTTCAGATATCCATCCATTCAAGAATGCATTCTTCACATCCAATTGGTACATGTTCCAATTCTTGGATGCAGCTATACTCACCATAACTCTGATAGTTGGCATCTTGGCCATAGGAGAAAATGTCTCCTCATAATCAATGCCTTGGGTTTGTGCAAAACCCTTGGCTACCAACCTAGCTTTATACCTGTTTATTGTACCATCTGAGTTCCTCTTGAGTTTGTAGATCCATCTGGATCCTATCACCTTCATGGAGTCCTTCTTGGGTACCAAGTCCCAAGTATCACTCTCCTTGAGAGCCTCCATTTCTTCATCCATTGCTTCCTTCCATTCTGGTTTAGTAATTGCTTCTTCAAATGTTCCTGGTTCTTCATTCAAGATATCCTTTGCAAGATATACAGAGTGCTTGGTTACAAGTGAAGTATCATATCCATACCTAATAGGTTTCTTCTTTTCTCTTTGAGATCTCCTCATAGCTTGAGTTGAGGATTCTGGATTGTCTTCTAGTTGCTTCATCTTCATCTTCCCTTTGGATTTCCAAGCCTTGAACTCTTCAATGTTGATGGTGTCTTCATCATCTGATCTTGTGTCCTCTTTCTGAGTTGGTTCTTGCCTGATAAGCTTTGGAAAGTCTTCTTCCATATCATAAGGTAGGCTAACTTTCCTGCACTCATTTTCATACCATGAATCATTTTCATCAAAGATGACATCTCTGCTTACCTTGAAGCCTTTGTTTGAGGGGTTATAAAACCTGTATCCCTTCTGATTCAAATCATAACCAATGAAGATACACTTTTCAGCCTTAGGGTCTAGCTTTCCCCTTACCTGTGAGGGAATATGCACATATGCAACACACCCAAAGATTTTGCAATGATCCAGAGATGGTCTCTTACCATGCCAAGCCTCATAGGGTGTCATTCCATCAAGTGTCTTTGATGGCAACCTGTTGATTAAGTATGTGGCAGTAGATACACTCTCTGCCCAAAGATAATTTGGTAATTTTTTCTCATTAAGCATAGACCTAGCTGTCTCTACAATGAGTCTATTCCTCCTTTCAGCTACCCCATTTTGTTCAGGTGAGTACCTTGTGGTAATCTCCCTCTTGATGCCTCTTTCTTGCAAGAAATCTTCAAAGTCATTGGAGAAGTATTCTCCACCACCATCTGACCTTAGCCTCTTCAAATGTCTACCTGTTTGATTTTCAACTAATGCAAGATACCTTTTGAAACAATTAAATACTTCATCCTTATGTTTCATGAAGTATAAGACAGTCCACCTGCTATAGTCATCAATAAAGGACACATAGTACCTTGATCCAGATATGGATGGCTCCTTGCTAGGTCCCCAAACATCTGTATGCACCAATTCCAAATAATCTTCATGCATAAAACCTTTCTTGGTATAGGGCAATCTGTGTGACTTACCAAATTGACAAGCCCCACACTTGTATATCATGTGTTGCTTGGATACATTAGGTATCCCAAGCACACATTGATCCCTACTCATTTGTTTTATGGTCCTCTCTCCAATGTGACCTAATCTTTTGTGCCAAATCTCCAATTCTGATAGGGTTTGGTCCTTATAGTTGTACAAAGCAATACTCTTAGTGTCTTCAAGTTCAAAGGTAAACAATCTACCTGATTTCTCTCCCTTGGCTATCCTTCTGAATCCATGTCTTGGATCCTCCACATATGCACCATGTTGAGTGAACCTGACCTGTAGACCTTTTTCAACAATCTGACCTACACTCATCAGATTTTTGGTGATTGTTGGAACATACAACACTCTGCTTAGTAAATTCTGATTACCATCACTTGTTTTGACATTGCCTACTTTAACAACTGAATGTTTAGTGTCATCACCTGTCTGCACTTGGTGCTTGCCTTTGGGTTCTTCCAAATCAGAGAGTAAGGCAACATTTCCAGCTACATGGTTAGAGCAACCTGAATCAATATAGAATAAGTGATCATCATTGATACCTGATTTAGATGTCATGTTCATGATCAACAAGGAATCATCCTGCTCCTCTGCATAATTGTTGTAATCCTTCCTATTCCTCTATCCACCTTGATAATTGCCATTGTGATTGTAGCTATTGTTGTAATTATTGTTGTAGCCATGGTAGCCTTGAGATTGGTTGAATCTGCCTCTGCCTTGAGAGTATCCTCCTCTTTGGTGACCTCTTCCTCTTTGGTTCTTGTAATTTTTGTAACATTCATCTGTGGTATGGTTAGACAAGCCACAGATATTGCATGGAGATTGATTGTAGGGTCTCCCCCTACCTGACTTACCTCCTCTGCCCCTACCTCTAGAAGATCTACCTCTCCCTGCATAGTTTGCTTGGGAGGTAGAGCCTTCTTCATCAACCTTCTTGCTTTTACCCTTGTCTTTAGTCTTCTTATCAGTATATAGGGCAGAGGGATTGTTACCTTTTGATTGCTCTCCATTCTTTGTGATCTTTGCTTCATGTGTAAAGAGTTGTCCAATCAGAGTTGTTAGATCAGGTGCTTGGATGTCCATGTACAAGTCCATTGCAGTGGTAAAGCTCTCCCACTTGTCATCTGCCTTTAGTCCATTGATCACTTGTCTGACTATCTGCTCTTCCTCAATTTCTTCTCCAACACTTGCAAGTTGATCTGCAATGTCTTTGACTTTGGTGACAAAATCTGAGACACATTGTTTTGATTGTTTCCTAAGAGTTGTAAACTCAATCCATAGCTGATTCTTTCTGGCCCTTGTGCTTGATGAAAAATATGTTGACAAGGTTTCCCAAGTCTCTTGGGAAGTCTTACAATTCCTCACATGAGGTAGAAGGAAATCAGAAATAGAGTTTAGAAGATATGACCTTGCCAAGGCATCTTTTGCACACCATTGGTTGAGCCTCTCATGTTCATCCTTTGTAGGTAGCCCTCTGGTCTTGAATGAGGGCAACTCCTCATCTCCTGATATGTATCCATACAAGCTTCTCCCTTGTAGATAGGTCTTCATTCTCAATGACCAAGCCTGGTAATTATTTCTATCCAATTTGTCAATGAAGGAAGGGAAACCATCACCCATGATTACCTTATTTGCTCTGATACCACTGTTGGATGTGATGGCTGGATACACTTAGAAGATCAAGCTGGTGCTGCAAAACCTGCTTCACACCTGCCCTCCTTTGACTCCAGATATGCTTAGTAGACTCCTTGAGCTTCCAAATAATACCAAAATATGCTATATGTACTTTGGAAAAGGTTTGAGTAATGACTTGATCAAAACAGACTACTTTGCAAATCACAAGACTTGAAAAGTTTCTATTTTAGTCTTGATACCTGCTCAGTGTTATGCTCAGTATGACCAGTGTGTTTACAATTAGCAAAATTCCTTCTAGAGATATTCAATTAGCTTAGTAAGCTTCCATTTGCAAGTGGAATGAAAGAAAATGATAAACCACACTCAGAGAAATCACTTTAGCAAAATAAGGTGTACCCCTGATTTTTTAGGAGACTTACAGTCACAGACCAGTGAGCACCCCGACTGAGATTTCTCTGTGATGGTAGATCCAATGGCCTTGAAACTTTGTAGGTGTATAGTAGACTTTGAGCTCAATCCAATGCACTTTGAATCATCTAATTTGGTTCAGTAGATCTTGAGATATGCCTCTTGGAAGTTGACAGAGTTGGAGGTAGACACTCAGAGAAAACAGAGACTATGAATATATGTATATTGATTAAATCTAATGATTGTACATTCCCATTGGCATGTAATGTGATGCTCAATGGTACTCAGAGGTTTAGGCTATGGTGTAGCTCATACACACTCAACAATTCTCTCAGAAATGCCTCGGGAAGAGTGACACTTACCCGCGACTTTTGACTTGTGACTTATATATAGATTGAGTAAAATTTTGAATTTCAAATCCATGTCAATCTCCATGAATCATGTACCTAAAAGTGAATGAGATATTCTCTCAATCATTCACCCACTCAATCAATCAAAGTTTCCACGACTTTCTCAGATAGGTGAGTTTACAAGAGTGGTTAAAGTCATATAGACTTTTACATGAGATAAATGGTAAGAATAACAAGGCTATGTTCCTATGGTTCATTCTCCAAGTGATATCTTCATGAATTAGCCCAAGCTAGGCTTCCATGGTCCAAGCTTTATGTTGGATCTTCAATATTGATATCCAAGCCAATGTGTGTAGGCTTGTTTTGCACCAACAAGATAGATAGAACGATAGATAGATGGATAGATGGATAGATAGATAGATAGATAGA
>CM035423.1:120664149-120674149 GCA_020310875.1 Ceratopteris richardii | reverse complement strand
ATGTAGCTGGAAATGTTGCCTTACTCTCTGATTTGGAAGAACCCAAAGGCAAGCACCAAGTGCAGACATGTGATGACACTAAACATTCAGTTGTTAAAGTAGGCAATGTCAAAACAAGTGATGGTAATCAGAATTTACTAAGCAGAGTGTTGTATGTTCCAACAATCACCAAAAATCTGATGAGTGTAGGTCAGATTGTTGAAAAAGGTCTATAGGTCAGGTTCACTCAACATGGTGCATATGTGGAGGATCCAAGACATGGATTCAGAAAGATAGCCAAGGGAGAGAAATCAGGTAGATTGTTTACGTTTGAACTTGAAGACACTAAGAGTATTGCTTTGTACAACTATAAGGACCAAACCCTATCAGAATTGGAGATTTGGCACAAAAGATTAGGTCACATTGGAGAGAGGACCATAAAACAAATGAGTAGGGATCAATGTGTGCTTGGGATACCTAATGTATCCAAGCAACACATGATATACAAGTGTGGGGCTTGTCAATTTGGTAAGTCACACAGATTGCCCTATACCAAGAAAGGTTTTATGCATGAAGATTATTTGGAATTGGTGCATACAGATGTTTGGGGACCTAGCAAGGAGCCATCCATATCTGGATCAAGGTACTATGTGTCCTTTATTGATGACTATAGCAGGTGGACTGTCTTATACTTCATGAAACATAAGGATGAAGTATTTAATTGTTTCAAAAGGTATCTTGCATTAGTTGAAAATCAAACAGGTAGACATTTGAAGAGGCTAAGGTCAGATGGTGGTGGAGAATACTTCTCCAATGACTTTGAAGATTTCTTACAGGAAAGAGGCATCAAGAGGGAGATTACCACAAGGTACTCACCTGAACAAAATGGGGTAGCTGAAAGGAGGAATAGACTCATTGTAGAGACAGCTAGGTCTATGCTTAATGAGAAAAAATTACCAAATTATCTTTGGGCAGAGAGTGTATCTACTGCCACATACTTAATCAACAGGTTGCCATCAAAGACACTTGATGGAATGACACCCTATGAGGCTTGGCATGGTAAGAGACCATCTCTGGATCATTGCAAAATCTTTGGGTGTATTGCATATGTGCATATTCCCTCACAGGTAAGGGGAAAGCTAGACCCTAAGGCTGAAAAGTGTATCTTCATTGGTTATGATTTGAATCAGAAGGGATACAGGTTTTATAACCCCTCAAACAAAGGCTTCAAGGTAAGCAGAGATGTCATCTTTGATGAAAATGATTCATGGTATGAAAATGAGTGCAGGAAAGTTAGCCTACCTTATGATATGGAAGAAGACTTTCCAAAGCTTATCAGGCAAGAACCAACTCAGAAAGAGGACACAAGCTCAGATGATGAAGACACCATCAACATTGAAGAGTTCAAGGCTTGGAAATCCAAAGGGAAGATGAAGATGAAGCAACTAGAAGACAATCCAGAATCCTCAACTCAAGCTATGAGGAGATCTCAAAGAGAAAAGAAGAAACCTATTAGGTATGGATATGATACTTCACTTGTAACCAAGCACTCTGTATATCTTGCAAAGGATATCTTGAATGAAGAACCAGGTACATTTGAAGAAGCAATTACTAAACCAGAATGGAAGGAAGCAATGGATGAAGAAATGGAGGCTCTCAAGGAGAGTGATACTTGGGACTTGGTACCCAAGAAGGACTCCATGAAGGTGATAGGATCCAGATGGATCTACAAACTCAAGAGGAACTCAGATGGTACAATAAACAGGTATAAAGCTAGGTTGGTAGCCAAGGGTTTTGCACAAACCCAAGGCATTGATTATGAGGAGACATTTTCTCCTGTGGCCAAGATGCCAGAGTTATGGTGAGTATAGCTGAATCCAAGAATTGGAACATGTACCAATTGGATGTGAAGAATGCATTCTTGAATGGATGGATATCTGAAGAAGTCTACATGTCACAACCACCTGGCTATGAGGATCCAAATAAGGTAAATCATGTTTGTAAATTGAAGAAGGCTCTGTATGGATTGAAGCAGGCACCTAGGGCATGGAATTACAGGTTGACAACCTATCTCCTAGATCAAGGATTTGTGATGAGTAAAGCAGATACTTCATTGTTTATAAAAAGGAACAATTCAGAGGTAATATACTTGTGTGTCTATGTTGATGACATCATTATTACAGGAAATGATGTACAGGGAATAAGACACATCAAAGGACAAATGATGAAGGAATTCAAGATCAATGATCTTGGACTATTGAAGTACTTCCTAGGACTTGAATTGGTATACACAAACTCAGGTATCTTTATTACTCAGAAGAAGTACATTCAGGACATGGTCAAGAAGTTTAATTTGCAGGAAGCTAAAGTCTCAAACATTCCTATGGAGGTCAACCACAAACTCAGTGCTCATGAAGGAGAAGAACTCAAGGATATTACAGGTTACCAAAGTTTGGTAGGTAGTCTCAATTATGCTACCTTAACCAGGATTGATATATCATATGGTGTTAGTGTACTTAGCCAATTTATGCATAAACCAAGAGTACCACATTTGGAGGCAGCCAAGAAGATAGTAAAGTACCTAAAGGGAACACAAAATCATGGTTTGTACTTTCCATATTCATCAGACATTGATATTAAGGTATACTCAGATGCAGATTGGGCAGGTTGCAAGGATGACAGGAGGAGTACATCTGGTTACATATGCTTTGCAAGTGATAAACCAATTTCTTGGTCATCCAAGAAACAACCCACAGTAGCTCTATCATCTACTGAGGCAGAGTACAGAGGGCTAGCCAATGCCACTCAAGAAGCCATATGGTTGAAGCTATTATATTCAGAATTGGGCCTATACACAAGGCCACCAATCATATTTGGTGATAACACAAGTTCTCTTCACCTAGCAGCTAATCCAATTTATCATGCTAGGACAAAACACATAGAGGTTCACTACCACTATGTGAGGGAGAAGTTACTTAGCAAAGAAATTCAATTATCATATGTGTCTACTAATATACAATGTGCAGATTTGCTTACTAAAGCTCTGGATGGAAGCAAGCTATGCAGATTTAAATCCATGATTGGATTGCAGGAAATAATTGAAGACTAGAGATGAAGACTTGAGCCAAAGTGTTTGGCTTGAGGGGGAGCTGTTGGTGCAAAACAAGCCTACACACATTGGCTTGGATATCAATATTGAAGATCCAACATAAAGCTTGGACCATGGAAGCCTAGCTTGGGCTAATTCATGAAGATATCACTTGGAGAATGAACCATAGGAACATAGCCTTGTTATTCTTACCATTTATCTCATGTAAAAGTCTATATGACTTTAACCACTCTTGTAAACTCACCTATCTGAGAAAGTCGTGGAAACTTTGATTGATTGAGTGGGTGAATGATTGAGAGAATATCTCATTCACTTTTAGGTACATGATTCATGGAGATTGACATGGATTTGAAATTCAAAATTTTACTCAATCTCTATATAAGTCACAAGTCAAAAGTCGCGGGTAAGTGTCACTCTTCCCGAGGCATTTCTGAGAGAATTGTTGAGTGTGTATGAGCTACACCATAGCCTACACCTCTGAGTACCATTGAGCATCACATTACATGCCAATGGGAATGTACAATCATTAGATTTAATCAATATACATATATTCATAGTCTCTGTTTTCTCTGAGTGACTACCTCCAACTCTGTCAACTTCCAAGAGGCATATCTCAAGATCTACTGAACCAAATTGGATGATTCAAAGTGCATTGGATTCAGCTCAAAGTCTACTATACACCTACAAAGTTTCAAGGCCATTGGATCTACCATCACAGAGAAATCTCAGTCGGGGTGCTCACTGGTCTGTGACTGTAAGTCTCCTAAAAAATCGGGGGTACACCTTATTTTGCTAAAGTGATTTCTCTGAGTGTGGTTTATCATTTTCTTTCATTCCACTTGCAAATGGAAGCTTACTAAGCTAATTGAATATCTCTAGAAGGAATTTTGCTAATTGTAACCACACTGGTCATACTGAGCATAACACTGAGCAGGTATCAAGACTAAAATAGAAACTTTTCAAGTCTTGTGATTTGCAAAGTAGTCTGTTTTGATCAAGTCATTACTCAAACCTTTTCCAAAGTACATATAGAATATTTTGGTATTATTTGGAAGCTCAAGGAGTCTACTAAGCATATCTGGAGTCAAAGGAGGGCAGGTGTGAAGCAGGTTTTGCAGCACCAGCTTGATCTTCTAAGTGTATCCAGCCATCACATCCAACAATCCTCACTCAGTTGTAAATTTCTGAGAAATAGAAGGAAAAATTGCGCCCGATGTTTCTGTGTTTTCTCCCTGTGTGATAGATCTTTTGTGAATTCCTTTTGGAGATATCTAAGTACATATTTAATCAATCTATGGCTAGAGTTTGTGAGTCTAATTGTGATCAGGCTAAGAGAATTGTGTGTAGGAACATTTACATGTGAGAAAGTACTCACTGGTTCCTGAAACAGGCGCAAATTTTGATCTTAATGATTTGATCATTTCTCACTCCACAGTTTAAAGTTTTGTGCAAGTAAGAACTTAATCTTTAAGTTGGAAGGTAAGCTACTCGTGGCTAAAAGCATTTGCTTAAACGGGTTTTATACTGAGAGAATTAAAGTTAAGAAGTTAGGGGTGTCCAAATCGATTTCTCAGAAGTGCAGATTTAGACATAGCTGACTTCGTAAGTAGATTTCTCAAGATCTATTAAACCTTTTGAAGTAATTCGACTTGGAGAAGGTGCGCAATCTTTAGGCGACACCTTGTGCAAAGTTTCATAAAAAACTTTACACATTTACTCAGTCAATGAGCAAGATCTATGCAGTAGACTTTCTGAGGAAATTCCTTCTTCACAGTTTAGTCAAGAAATTGATAATTGATCATTGATAGCTTAAATTGGTGAAGGTTTTGACTTACTCTTGATATAGAGGTGTTCTCAATTCAAGAGTAGGTTGTTCTTTTGGAGATTAACACTCTCCATCAGTGGTATCAGAGTAGGAAACATCAAAATCAAGGAAAGGAGGATCCCAATTGCTGCAGATTCAAGAAATTCAACAACTGAAGAACTAAAAGGTGAAAGCTTGAAGGCAAAGCTTGAGGAGAAGACCATACGACATCAAGAAAGACAAAAGGATTCTAATTTGGAGTAAAGGTACATATATTATTCATAAAGCTTGAAGATTTCAATACACAGGTGGACACAAGATGGGAGATTCTCTACAGATAGAGAAATTGGATAGGGAAAACTATCCTGCATGGTCAATGAGGATGGAAGCTCATCTTATGAGCAAAGATTTAATAGCTTACATCACAAGAGAAGAAGAGAAGCCACAGTTTAGAGATCCTAGTGTTCCAACTAGGGAAGAGTTAGCAGATTTGAAAAATTGGATGAAGAAAGATGCTCAAGCTAGGAGCATTATATATATGGCAGTCAATGATTACTTGTTACCTCATATTCGAGGTCTTGAAAGTGCAACTGGTATTTGGAATGCTTTGGAGGAGCATTTCCAGAATATTACTAAGTCAAGGAAGGCATCCTTATGGGCAAAGTTTACCACCTTTAAGAAGAAGGCTTCTCAATCCATTTCAGACTATGTGACAAGAATGAAAGATATTGCAGATGCTTTAGGAGCTGTTGATGAAGACATTGAGGAGGATAAATTGGTAAGGCAAATCCTTACAGGTTTAAGAGGTGATGACAAATGGAAGCCATTCATTTTGTCTATAGAATTATCACTTGATCATTTCACTCCTGATTTAAATTAGTTGCTAGGTCATATGCTAACATTTGAGAAGGATGTTAAAGGAGATGGTGATAAAAGTACAGGTCATGCAATGTACTCAAAGGACAAGAAGAAAGCTAACAAAGGAAAGCAACAAGCAAGTGAAGATGAAGGTACAACTAGTCAAGCCAACTTCCTAAGAGGTAGAGGAGGTGGCAAAGGTAGAGGAAGAGGCAGAAACAACAAAGAAGGAGGCAAAGCTTGTTGGATTTGTGGTAAGACAAATCATTTAGCTAATGATTGTTGGCATACTAATCAGAGTAATGGTGGATATAATCAGAACTATAATTCAAGAGGAAGAGGAGGTAGAAATCAAAGAGGTAATTTCAGAGGTAGAGGTAGTAGGGGTTACTTTGGAAGAAATGCAGGTAGAGGTTTTCAAAGTCAACAATATAACAACCCCTACTACAATTATGCTTCAGATCAAAAGGAAGATTCAACATTGATAATGAATGCAACTTGTGAAAGGCAGAGTGAAGATCAAAGAGTCTTCTACATTGATTCAGGGTGTAATTGTTTCAGGGAAGAAAGAAGGAAGATTGTTCACATTGAAGATTCAAGGTAATATTGGTCATGCCATGTTCACATATGGAGGACATAAGATCTCTGAGTTAGATCTTTGGCACAAGAGGCTTGGACATTTCAATGAAAGAGGTATTAAAGACATGATTAATAATGGTTCAGTGCTTGGTTTGCCTAATGTTGCAGGTCAACATATGACATATAGATGTGAGGCATGTCAATTAGGTAAGGCTCATAAGCTTTCCTACTCCAAGCATGGTTTTATGTACTCAGAGAAGCTTGAGTTGGTACATACAGATGTGTGGGGACCATCAAGGGATTTCAGTATAAATGGGTCAAGGTATTATGTGATTTATGTTGATGATGCTACTAGATGGATCACTATTTATGTGATCAAAGATAAATCAGAAGTGTTTAATACATTTGAACACTATCATGCATATGCAGAAAGAATTACAGGACATAAGTTGAAAAGACTAAGGTCAGATGGAGGGGGAGAGTATTTCTCTAATGAATTCAGTAATTACTTGTGGGATGCAGGTATAAAAAGGGAAGTTACTTGTAGGTACTCTCCTCAACAAAATGGTGTAGCAGAAAGGAGAAATAGAACTCCTGTTGAGTTTGCAAGGTCCATGATGAAGGAGAAAAATTGCCCTAATTATTTGTGGGCTGAGGCTGTAAATACAACTACTTATTTGGTCAATAGGTTACCATGTAAAGCTTTGCAGGGAATGACACCTTATGAGGCATGGTGGGGTAAGAGACCTACACTAGACCATTGCAAAGTATTTGGATGTTTGGCCTATGCATATGTGCCATCACAATTAAGGCACAAGTTGGAGCCTAAAGCTGAAAAATATGTGTTTATTGGTTATGATGATAAGCAGATGGGATACAGGTTGTGGAATCCATCCACAAAACATTTCCTTGTATCAAAAGATGTTACATTTGATGAGCAAGGTACTTGGTATGCAGGTACTATCAATATTAATACAGATGATGAAGAAATTGTGAGCCAAAGGAAAGGTAAATCAAAGGTTCAGATATTTGATGAACAAGAGAATAATGAAGTGCAGGTTGAAGTGGAAGAAACACCAAGATTTGATCCTGAATATGAAGAACTAGAAACCTCAAGAAGTGGAGAACTTAGGAGGTCTACAAGGAACAAATGACAACCTACAAGGTATAGCTATGATACTTCATTTCTGGCTACCAAAGATTATGCTTACATGATTAAAACAGATGAAGACCCTTCTACATATGAAGAGGCAAAAGGTAAAGAAAATTGGGAGAAAGCTATGCAGGAAGAATATGATGCATTATTGGAGAATCAAACATGGGATTTGGTTCCAAAACCAAATAGCTAGAAGATCATTGGATGTAAGTGGCTTTATAAGACAAAAAGATTTGCAGATGGAAGTGTGTCTAGGTACAAAGCTAGACTTGTTGTCAAAGGGTTTGCTCAGACACATGGTGTTGACTATGATGAGACTTATAGTCCTGTGGCAAAGATGACAACCATCAGGACACTTATAGCAATTGCTGCATGTAAAGGTTGGAAATTGTGTCAATTAGATGTGAAAAATGCTTTTTTGAATGGTTATATTTCAGATGATGTGTTCATGGAGCAACCTCAAGGGTTCAGAGATAAAAGGTATCCAGATCATGTGTGCAAGCTCAAGAGAGCTTTGTATGGCTTTAAGCAGGCCCCAAGGGCATGGAATTATAGACTTGTAAAGTTCTTGAAAGAACTTGGATTTCAGGTGTCTAAAGCAGATAGTAGCTTGCTTGTTAAAGCAAGTGATAATGGTTTCATATACATGTGCATATATGTTGATGATATAATCCTTACAGGTACAGATGAGGAAGGAATACAAAGACTAAAGAAGCAAATGGAAAAGGAGTTCAAAATAAGTGACTTGGGAGACTTGTCATACTTCTTGGGCATGGAGATTACATATACTCAACATGGAGTATTTGTGACCCAAGAAAGGTATTTGAAGAACTTGTTAATCAAGTTTAAAATGGATGATTGCAGGGTAGCACCTACACCAATGGAGGTGAATCACAAATTGAGTAAATTTGGAGGTGAAGAATTCAAGGACATGAGACAATATCAGAGTTTGGTTGGTAGTCTTATCTATGCTACTTTAACTATACCTGATTTATCATATGCAGTAGGGGTTGAGGTACATTAAGGGTACACTCAAAGAAGGTTTGTATTATGGGTTCACATCAGATACAAACATCAAGATCTATAGTGATGCAGATTGGGCAGGTAATCCAGATGATAGAAGATCAACCTATGGATACATGTGTTATGTGGGGGATAAGTTAATCTCTTGGTGCTCAAAGAAGCAACATACAGTTGCTTTGTCATCTACAGATGCAGAATACAAAGGCATGGTTGAAGCTGCAAAAGAAGTGATATGGCTTAAGACTCTAATGAAGAGTTTTGACACTATACAGAGCATACCTATCATTTATGGTGATAACATGAGTTCATTATATCTAGCTGCTAATCCTGTTTTTCATGCCAGGACTAAACACATTGAGATACAGTATCACTTTCTAAGAGAGAAGGTGATGGATAAGGAGATTGAAGTCATACATACTTCAACAAAAGATCAGATAGCTGATATGCTTACAAAGAGCTTGGATGGACCAAAGTTACAGAAGTTTAAAGACATGGCAGGTATAAAGAAGATAAGAGAAACCTCAATTGATGATTGAGGGGGAGCTGTTGGTGCAGACCAATCACCAATTGAAGATTTGAAGGACAAAGGATAGGGATGAGATCAAGTTTTGAAGCAAAGAAGATGGATACATTCACAGAGTGAAAGACATGTACACATATGTACATTAGTTAAGACATAGGTTACTTATACTTATGCTTTGATATAAGTCTGTACATATTTGCCTATAAATACTTTTGAAAATGTCGGGGCAAGGAGAGAAGACAAGGAGAGACAATAGGAGATCATGAGATTTGTGTATTGAGAAGTAGAAAATGTCATTAGACATGTGTGAAGTGAGTTGAACTCTCCATCCTCACTCAGTTGTAAATTTCTGAGAAATAGAAGGAAAAATTGCGCCCGATGTTTCTGTGTTTTCTCCCTGTGTGATAGATCTTTTGTGAATTCCTTTTGGAGATATCTAAGTCCATAGTTAATCAATCTATGGCTAGAGTTTGTGAGTCTAATTGTGATCAGGCTAAGAGAATTGTGTGTAAGAACATTTACATGTGAGAAAGTACTCACTGGTTCCTGAAACATGCAAAAATTTTGATCTTAATGATTTGATCATTTCTCACTCCACAGTTTAAAGTTTTGTGCAAGTAAGCACTTAATCTTTAAGTTGGAAGGTAAGCTACTCGTGGCTAAAAGCATTTGCTTAAACGGGTTTTATACTGAGAGAATTAAAGTTAAGAAGCTAGGGGTGTCCGAATCGATTTCTCAGAAGTGCAGATTTAGACATAGCTGACTTGGTGAGTAGATTTCTCAAGATCTACTAAACCTTTTGAAGTAATTCGACTTGGAGAAGGTGCGCAATCTTTAGGCGACACCTTGTGCAAAGTTTCATCAAAAACTTTACACATTTAATCAGTCAATGAGCAAGTTCTATGCAGCAGACTTTTCTAAGGAAATTCCTTCTTCACAGTTTAGTCAAGAAATTGATAATTGATCATT
>CM035423.1:120656649-120659149 GCA_020310875.1 Ceratopteris richardii | reverse complement strand
GCTTCTATTTCCTCATCCATGGCTTCTCTCCATTCTGGCTTTGTAATTGCTTCTTCATAGGTACCTGGTTCTTCATTCAACAAATCTTTTGCAAGGTATACAGAATGTTTAGTTACAAGTGATGTGTCATACCCAAATCTGATAGGTTTCTTCTTCTCTCTCTGAGATCTTCTCATAGCTTGAGTGGAAGTCTCTGCCTTGTCCTCCAATTGCTTCATTTTCATCTTTCCTTTGGACTTCCAAGCCTTGAACTCTTCAAGGTTAATGGTATCATCATCTGAGCTTGAATCTTCTTGCTGAGTTGGCTCTTCCTTGGTAAGCTTTGGAAAATCTTCCTCCATGTCATATGGTAGACTCATTTTCCTGCATTCATTCTCATACCATGAGTCATTCTCATCAAATATGACATCTCTGCTTACCTTGAACCCTTTGTTTGTGGGGTTGTAAAATCTGTATCCTTTTTGGTTCAAATCATAACCAATGAAGATACATTTCTCTGCCTTTGGGTCTAGCTTTCCTCTTACCTGTGAGGGAATATGCACATATGCTACACATCCAAAGATTTTGCAATGATCTAGAGAGGGTCTCTTACCATGCCATGCTTCATATGGTGTCATGCCATCAAGTGATTTGGATGGCAACCTATTGATGAGATAGGTGGCAGTGGACACACTCTCTGCCCATAGGTAATTTGGCAACTTTTTCTCATTGAGCATAGACCTAGCTGTTTCCACTATAAGTCTATTCCTTCTTTCTGCTACCCCATTTTGTTCTGGTGAGTACCTTGTAGTGATCTCTCTCTTGATGCCTCTTTCCTGTAAGAAATCTTCAAACTCATTGGAGAAGTATTCTCCTCCACCATCTGACCTTAGCCTCTTCAAGCTTCTACCTGTTTGATTCTCAACAAGTGCAAGATACCTTTTGAAACAATTAAACACTTCATCTTTATGCTTCATAAAGTACAAAATGGTCCATCTGCTATAGTCATCAATGAAGGACACATAATACCTTGAACCAGAAATGGAAGGGTCCTTGCTAGGTCCCCAAACATCTGTGTGTACCAAGTCTAGGTAGTCTTCATGCATGAAACCTTTTCTTGAGTAGGGTAATCTGTGAGACTTACCAAATTGACATGATCCACATTTGTAAATCATGTGTTGCTTGGATACATTAGGTATCCCAAGCACACACTGATCCCTGCACATTTGCTTGATAGTCCTTTCACCTATGTGCCCTAGTCTTTTATGCCATATCTCTAACTCTGAGAGTGTCTGATCTTTATAATTATACAAAGCAATATTTTTTGTATCTTCTAGCTCAAATGTAAATAATCTACCTGATTTCTCCCCTTTGGCTATCCTCCTGAATCCTTGTTTTGGGTCCTCCACATATGCTCCATGTTGTGTGAATCTGACCTGCAAACCTTTCTCCACAATCTGACCAACACTCATCAGATTCTTAGTTATTGTTGGTACATAGAGTACCCTGCTTAATAGGTTCTGATTACCATCACATGTCTTCACATTTCCAATTTTGACCACAGAGTGTTTAGTGTCATCACCTGTTTGTACCTGATGTTTGCCCTTGGGCTCTTCCAAATCAGAAAGCAATGCCACATTGCCAGCTACATGGTTAGAACATCCTGAGTCAATGTAAAATAAATGATCATCATCTGTACCTATCTTTGAGGTCATATTCATGATCAATAAGGAGTCATCTTGCTCCTCTGTGTAGTTGTTGTAGTCTCTTCTATTTCTGAATCCACCTTGGTAGCTTCCATTGTGGTTGTTGTTGTAATTGTTGTTGTATTGGTTGTTGTACCCATTGTAGCTTTGATTGTGGTTGAATCTGCCTCTTCCTTGAGAGTATCCACCTCTTGAGTAGCCTCTTCCTCTCTGGTTTTTATAGTTCTTGTAGCATTCATCTGTGGTATGATTGGACAACCCACAGATGTTGCAAGGTGATGAGTTGTAGGGTCTCCCCCTACCTGACTTACCTCCTCTGCCTCTTCCTCTAGATGACCTACCTCTCCCTGCATAATTGGCTTGAGAGGTAGAGCCTTCTTCATCCTGTTTCTTCTTGCCTTTATCTTTAACTTTCTTATCAGTAAAGAGAGCAGAGGGGTTATTACCTTTTGATTGATCTCCAGCCTTGGTGAACTTTGCTTCATGTGTAAATAGTTGGCCCATGAGTGTTGTGAGATCAGGGGTATGCATGTCCATGTAGAGGTCCATTGCAGTGGTGAAACTTTCCCACTTATCATCTGCCTTGAGTCCATTTGTCACTTGCCTGACTATTTGCTCCTCTTCAATTTCCTCTCCAATGCTTGCTAGTTGGTCTGCCACATCTTTGATCTTTGTCACATAATCTGAGACTGATTGCTTGGGCTGCTTCCTAAGTGTTGTGAACTCTATCCATAATTGATTCTTCCTGGCCCTTGTGTTGGAAGAAAAGTAATTTGACAAGGTTTCCCAAGTCTCTTGGGAAGTCTTACAGTTCC
>CM035423.1:120634149-120639149 GCA_020310875.1 Ceratopteris richardii | reverse complement strand
TTAGGTGCCAAGTATAATGAACTCATATTGTCTCCACAAATAATAGGAGTACTCTGAATCACATCAAAAACTTTCAAAAGTGTCTTTAGCCATATTACCTCTTTTGCAGCTTCCACCATACCTTTATATTCTGCTTCTGTAGATGACAAAGCAACTGTATGTTGCTTCTTGGAACACCATGAAATCAATTTGTCTCCTACATAGCACAAGTATCCATGTGTTGATCTTCTATCATCCACATTACCTGCCCAATCTGCATCACTATATATCTTGATTCTTGTATCTGAAGTAAACCCATAGTACAACCCTTCTTTGAGTGTACCCTTGATGTACCTAAGTACTCTTTGTCCTGCAATCCAATGTTCCTTTCTAGGACAATGCATGAATTGTGAAAGCACACCAACTGCATATGACAAGTCAGGCCTTGTCAATGTAGCATAAATCAAGCTACCAACCAAACTTTGATAGAGTTTCATATCTCTGAACTCTTCTCCTCCAAACCTAGACAATTTATGGTTCACTTCCAAAGGTGTAGGTGCAACCCTGCAATCTTCCATTTTAAATTTGGTTAGCAAATTTTTAAGATACCTTTCTTGGGTCACATATACTCCATGTTGAGTATAAGAGATCTCCATTCCCAAGAAGAATGATAGGTTCCCCAAATCACTGATTTTGAACTCTTTCTCCATCTGCTTCTTGATCATTTGTATCCCCTTATCATCTGTTCCTGTAAGTATTATGTCATCAACATAAATACACACATAAATGAATCCATTTTCACTTGCTTTGACTAGCAAGCTACTATCTGCCTTTGATGCTTGAAATCCAAGATCATTCAAGAATTTTACAAGCCTATAATTCCAAGCCCTTGGGGCTTGCTTCAACCCATACAAAGCTCTCTTGAGCTTACATACATAATTTGGACTCACTTGATCTTTGAACCCATCTGGTTGCTCCATGTAGACTTCATCTGAAATGTAACCATTCAAGAAAGCATTTTTAACATCTAATTGAGACAACTTCCAACCTTTACAAGCAGCAATTGCAATGAGTGTCCTGATGGTTGTCATCTTTGCCACAGGACTATAAGTCTCATCATAGTCCACTCCATACGTCTGTGCATACCCTTTCACAACAAGTCTAGCTTTGTACCTAGACACACTTCCATCTGCAAATCTCTTTGTTTTGTAAACCCACTTACATCCAATAATCTTCTGACTATTAGGTTTAGGAACCAAATCCCATGTTTGATTCTCTATCAATGCATCATACTCCTCTTGCATAGCATCTTCCCAATTCTTCTTCCCTTTGGCTTCTTCATATGTAGAAGGGTCTTCATCTGCTTTTACCAAATAAGCATAATCTTTAGTAGTCAAGAATGAAGTGTCATAGCTATACCTTGTAGGTTGCCATTTGTGCCTAGATGATCTCCTAACTTCTGCACTTCTTGAGGTCTCTGGTTCATCACATTCTGGATCAAACCTTGGCCTCTCTTCAACTTCAATCTGCACTTCATTACTCTCACTTTCATCAAGTAATTGAATCTTTGCTTTACCTTTCCTTTGTTCCACTACTTCTTCATCATCTGCATGTACATTATATTTACCTGCATACCAAGTACCTTGCTCATCAAATGTAACATCCTTGGATACAATAAATTGCTTTGTAGATGGACTCCACAACCTGTATCCCATTTGCTTATCATCATAACCAATGAATACATACTTCTCTGCCTTAGGCTCCAACTTATGCCTCAATTGAGATGGCACATATGCATATGCCAAGCATCCAAATATTCTGCAATGATCCAAGGTAGGTTTCTTACCCCACCAAGCTTCATATGGTGTCATACCCTGCAAAGCTTTACAAGGCAATCTATTAACCAAATATGTAGCTGTATTAACAGCCTCAGCCCACAAATAATTTGGGCAATTCTTCTCTTTCATCATGGACCTTGCAAACTCAACAAGAGTCCTATTTCTTCTTTCTGCTACCCCATTTTGTTGAGGAGAGTACCTGCAAGTAACTTCTCTCTTTATACCTGCATTCCACAAATAATCATTGAACTCATTTGAAAAATACTCTCCCCCTCCATCTGACCTTAGTCTCTTCAATTTTTGACCTGTAATCCTTTCTGCATATGCATGATAGTGTTTAAATGTATTAAACACTTCTGACTTTTCCTTAATCACATAAATTGTGATCCACCTGGTAGCATCATCAACATATATGACATAATATCTTGAACCATTTATACTAAAGTCCTTTGAAGGACCCCACACATCTGTATGCACCAATTCAAGTCTTTCTGAATACATAAATCCATGCTTGGAATAGGATTGCTTATGAGCCTTACCTAATTGACATGCCTCACATCTGTATGTCATGTGTTGACCTGCAATGTTAGGCATTCCAAGCACTGAATCATTGTTAATCATTTCTTTGATACCTCTTTCATTAAAGTGTCCAAGTCTTTTGTGCCAAAGATCCAATTCTGACACCTTCTGCTCTCCATATGTGAACATAGCATGTCCAACATTTCCTTGTACCTTCAATGTGAAAAGCCTTCCTTCTTTCTTTCCTGCAATAACTTGTTTATACCCTTGACTAGGGTCTTCAACATAAACTCCATCATTGGTAAACCTTACCTCATAACCTTTTTCCACAATTTGACCTACACTGATCAAATTCTTTGGAATTGTGGGAACATAAAGTACCTTACTCAGAAGAGTGCTCCCATCCTTAGCCTTGACTGAACCAATTGACTTTACCTTATGCTTTGTATTATCACCTGTCTGAACTGTATGATTAATTGCATTATGATCTAGGTCAGTCATCAAAGCAATATTTCCACTTAAATGATTACTACATCCTGAATCAATATAGAACACTCTCATGTCCTCATGTGAGGTTTCACATGTATTCATAATGAGAGTCGAATCCTCCTTTTGATCTGATGCATAGTTGTAGTAGGTGTTATTATAGGATTGATTTTGGAAGTTTCTTCCACCACCTCTTCCAAAAGAATTCCTACCACCTCTACCTCTGAAATTTCCTCTCTGAAATCTACCACCTCTTGCTCTTTGATTAAAGTTCTGATAATTACCATTGTTTTGATTATTGTGCCAACAATCATGAGATAGATGATTAGTCTTACCACATATCCAACAAGCTCTTGCATTATCTTTGTTGTTTCTGCCTCTTCCTCTACTTCTGCCATTTCCTCTTCCTCTTATGAAGTTTGCTTGGTTTGATATACCTTCTTCTTCACCTAATTGTTGCTTCCCTTTGTTGGCTTTCTTCTTGTCTTTAGAATACATTGCATGACCTGCACTCTTATCAACATCTCCTTTGATATCATTCTCAAAAGTTAGCATATGACCTAACAATTGATTCAAATCAGGAGTAAAGTGATCTAATGAAAGTTCTGTAGATAGAATGAAAGGCTTCCACTTCTCATCTCCTCTTAGCCCTGTAAGTATTTGTCTTACCAATTTGTCTTCTTCAATATCTTCATCAACTGCACCTAAAGAATCTGCAATGTCCTTCATCTTTGTCACATAATCAGAGATTGATTGTGAGGCCTTCTTCTTGAAGGTAGTAAATTCTGCCCATAGTGAAGCCTTCCTTGATTTGGTTGTATTTTGGAAATGCTCTTCCAAAGCATTCCAAATGTCACAAGCACTCTCAAGTCCTCTAATGTGAGGAGGCAAATAGTCATTGACTGCCATGTAGATGATGCTTCTTGCTTGAGCATCCTTCTTCATCCAATTCTTCAAATCTGCAAGCTCCTCCCTAGTTGGAACACTAGGATCTCTGAATTCTGGCTTTTCTTCATCTCCTGTAATGTATCCTATCAGATCTTTGCTCATAAGGTGAGCTTCCATCCTCATAGACCATGCAGGATAGTTCTCTCTATCCAACTTTTCAATTTGGAGACTATCTCCCATCTTTACTTCACCTGTAGCTTCAAATCTTTAACCTTTACAGATAATAAATGTACCTTTACTTCGAATGTTGCTCCTTCTGATCCTTTTGATGCTCTTTGTATGTCTTCCTTCAATCTTTCTTCAACCTTTACCCTTCTGCACCTTCAAAATGTAAAGATTTGTACTTCTGCAATAGTCGGAGTCTTCTTCTTCTCAATTTTGACACAACCTGCTCTGATACCACTGATGGAGAGTGTTAATCTCCAAAAGAACAAATTGACCTTGAATTTAGATCACCTCTATATCAAGATCAACTTTAGACTCCACCTAATTTAGAGAATCTTCACCAAATTATCAGGAAATTGATTATTCTGAAAAATTCATTTTCTTCAGAAAAGTCTGCTGCAAATTAGTCCCTCATTGACTAATCAATCCTGTAAAGTTTTTGATAAAACTTTGCACAACACTTCGCCTTAAGGTTGCGCAACTTTTCCAAGTTAAATCTCTCAAAAAGATTAAGTATACACTGAGAAATGTGTGAAACACTTTACCTATGTCTGAAAGTGCTTCTCTGCAATGGCGACTTTGACACCTGCAACTTCTTAGCACTGGTTCTCCCAACTCTGAACCCGTTTGATCAAGATCTTCTAGCCATAGATAGCTTACCTTCCAACTTAGATTTTGAGCCCTCACTTGTGTAAAACTTTACACTGTGGACTGAGCACTGACCATTTCTTTGAAGATGAAATGTGCGCCAGATTTTTCGACTCTCAGAACATCTTCACATATGAATGTTCCTAAACAAAATTCTCACAGCCTGATTGAAATTAATCTCTCAAATTCTAGCCATAGATAGATTAGCTATGGACTTAGATACGTGCAAAAGGATTCTTCAAAAGATTAAGCACAGAAGGAGAATAGGAAAGAAGATCGACGCGCAGAATTCTCCAACATTTTCTTCTTCATTACTTTTCATACATATGGTTGATGATACATACAATGTTCATCACCTCTTCACCTATTCTTCTCTATCTGATCTATATCACTCTCTCCTTCTATGAATACGTATCT
>CM035423.1:120604149-120621649 GCA_020310875.1 Ceratopteris richardii | reverse complement strand
TGTAGGTTGCTTCTTGGCTGACCAAGAAATGGGCTTATCTCCTGCAAAACAAATGTAGCCTGATGTGCTCCTCCTATCATCCTTGCATACTGCCCAATCTGCATCTGAATAAACTTTAATATCAATATCTGATGTATATGGAAAGTACAAACCATGACTTTGAGTTCCCTTCAGATACTTCAAGATCTTCTTTGCTGCCTCTAGGTGAGGTATTCTTGGTTTGTGCATGAATTGACTAAGCACACTAACTCCATATGCTATGTCAATTCTTGTCAAGGTAGCATAGTTCAAACTACCTACCATACTGGTATTCTGTAATGTCTTGGACTTCTTCTCCTTCATGAGCACTTAGCTTTAGGTTGACCTCCATTGGAGTAGTAGATACTTTAGCATCTTGCAAACCAAACTTCTTGACCATATCCTGCACATACTTCTTTTGAGTGATATATATACCTGAGTTGGTGTAGACTAACTCAAGACCTAAGAAGTACTTCAATAATCCAAGATCACTAATCTTGAATTCTTTCATCATCTGTCCTTTGATGTGCCTAATCCCATTGACATCATTGCCTGTAATGATGATGTCATCAACATAAACACATAAGTAGATTACCTCTGTACTACTTCTCTTTATGAATAGAGAAGTGTCTGCTTTACTCATCACAAATCCTTGGTCTTGGAGGTAGGTTGTCAACGTGTAATTCCATGCCCTAGGTGCCTGCTTTAAACCATACAGAGCCTTCTTCAATTTACAAACATAATGTACCTTTTTTGGATCTTCATAGCCAGGTGGTTGTGACATGTAGACTTCTTCAGATATCCATCCATTCAAGAAAGCATTCTTGACATCTAATTGGTACATATTCCAATTCTTGGATGCAGCTACACTCACTAATATTCTGATAGTTGGCATCTTGGCCACAGGAGAAAATGTCTCCTCATAATCAATGCCTTGGGTTTGTGCAAAACCCTTGGCTACCAACCTAGCTTTGTACCTGTTTATTGTTCCATCTGAATTCCTCTTTAGCTTGTAGATCCATCTGGATCCTATCACCTTCATAGAGTCTTTCTTGGGTACCAAGTCCCAAGTATCACTCTCCTTGAGAGCTTCCATTTCTTCATCCATAGCTTCTTTCCACTCTGTTTTGGTGATTGCTTCTTCATAGGTACCTGGTTCTTCATTCAACAAATCCTTTGCAAGATATACAGAATGTTTAGTTACAAGTGATGTGTCATACCCAAATCTGATTGGTCTTTTGCTTTCTCTCTGAGATCTTCTAATTGCTTGAGTTGAGGATTATGGTATATCCTCTAGCTTTTTCATCTTCATCTTCCCTTTGGACTTCCAAGCCTTGAATTCCTCAAGGTTTATTGTATCATCATCATCTGAGCTTGAATCATCTTTCTGAATTGGTTCCTCCTTGGTGAGCCTTGGAAAGTCTTCTTCCATATCATAGGGTAGACTAACCTTCCTGCAATCATTCTCATACCATGAGTCATTCTCATCAAAGATGACATCTCTGCTTACCTTGAAGCCTTTGTTTGTTGGGTTGTAGAATCTGTATCCCTTTTGGTTCAAATCATAACCAATGAAGATACATTCTTCAGCCTTAGGATCTAGCTTTCCCCTTACCTGTGAGGGAATATGCACATATGCTACACAACCAAAAATTTTGCAATGATCCAGAGAGGGTCTCTTACCATGCCAAGCTTCATATGGTGTCATGCCATCAAGTGATTTGGATGGCAACCTGTTTATGAGATAGGTGGCAGTGGATACACTCTCTGCCCAAAGATAATTTGGTAACTTTTTTTCATTAAGCATAGACCTAGCTGTTTCTACTATGAGTCTATTCCTTCTTTCAACTACCCCATTTTGTTCAGGTGAGTACCTTGTAGTAATTTCCCTTTTGATGCTCTTTCCTGCAAGAAATCTTCAAACTCATTGGAGAAGTACTCTCCTCCACCATCTGACCTTAGCCTCTTCAAGCTTCTTCCTGTTTGATTTTCAACAAGTGCAAGATACCTCTTGAAACAATCAAACACTTCATCTTTATGCTTCATAAAGTATAAAATGGTCCACCTGCTATAATCATCAATGAAGGACACATAATACCTTGAACCTGAAATAGAAGGGTCCTTGCTAGGTCCCCAAACATCTGTGTGTACCAAGTCTAGGTAGTCTTCATGCATGAAACCTTTCCTTGAATAGGGTAACCTGTGAGACTTACCAAATTGACATGATCCACACTTGTAAATCATGTGTTGCTTGGACACATTAGGTATCCCAAGTACACATTGATCCCTGCACATTTGCTTTAGGGTTCTTTCACCTATGTGCCCTAATCTCTTGTGCCATATTTCTAACTCTGAAAGTGTCTGATCCTTGTAATTATACAAAGCAATGTTCTTGGTGTCTTCTAGCTCAAAAGTAAACAATCTAGCTGATTTCTCCCCTTTGGCTATCCTTCTGAATCCATGTCTTGGGTCCTCCACATATGCTCCATGTTGTGTGAACCTGACCTGCAAACCTTTCTCCACAATCTGACCAACACTCATTAGATTCTTGGTGATGGTTGGTACATAGAGTGCCCTGCTCAATAGGTTCTGGTTACCATCACATGTCTTCACATTTCCAATCTTAACAACAGAATGTTTAGTGTCATCACCTGTTTGTACCTGATGTTTGCCCTTGGGTTCTTCCAAGTCAGAAAGTAGTGCCACATTACCAGCTACATGGTTAGAACATCCTGAGTCAATATAAAATAAATGATCATCATTGGAGGTCATATTCATGATCAATAGGGAGTCATCTTGCTCCTCTGTGTAGTTGTTGTAGTCTCTTCTGTTTCTGAATCCACCTTGGTAGTTACCATTGTGATTGTGATTGTAGTTGTTGTTGTATTGATTGTTGTAACCATTGTAGCTTTGATGTTGGTTGAATCTGCCTCTCCCTTGAGAGTATCCACCTCTTGAGTAGCCTCTTCCTCTCTGATTTTTGTAGTTCTTGTAGCATTCATCTGTGGTGTGATTGGACAATCCACAAATGTTGCATGGTGATGAGTTGTAGGGTCTCCCCCTACCTGACTTACCTCCTCTACCTCTTCCTCTAGATGATCTACCTTTCCCTGCATAATTAGCTTGGGAGGTAGAGTCTTCTTCATCCTGTTTCTTCCCTTTACCTTTATCTTTAACTTTCTTATCAGTATAGAGAGCAGAGGGGTTGTTACCTTTTGATTGATCTCCAGCCTTTGTAAACTTTGCTTCATGTGTAAATAGTTGGCCCATGAGTGTTGTGAGATCAGGGGTATGCATGTCCATATAGAGGTCCATTGCAGTGGTGAAACTTTCCCACTTATCATCTGCCTTGAGTCCATTTGTTACTTGCCTTACTATTTGCTCCTCTTCAATCTCCTCTCCAATGCTTGCTAATTGGTCTGCCACATCTTTAATCTTAGTCACATACTCTGAGACTGGTTGCTTGGGCTGCTTCCTAAGGGTTGTGAACTCAATCCACAGTTGATTCTTCCTGGCCCTTGTGTTGGAAGAAAAATAGTTTGACAAGGTTTCCCAAGTCTCTTGGGAAGTCTTACAATTCCTTACATGAGGTAAAAGAAAATCAGATATAGAGTTTAAGAGATAAGACCTTGCCAAAGCATCTTTTGCACACCATTGGTTGAGTTTTTCATGTTCATCCTTTGTGGGTAGTCCTCTAGTCTTGAATGAGGGCAATTCCTCATCTCCTGATATGTATCCAAATAAACTTCTGCCTTGTAGATAGGTCTTCATTCTCAATGACCAAGCTTGGTAGTTGTTCCTGTCCAATTTGTCAATGAATGAAGGAAATCCATCACCCATGTTTACCTTATTTGCTCTGATACCACTATTGGGAGTGATGGTTGGATGCACTCAAGAAATGAGTTGGTGCTGCTATACCTGCTTCACACCAGCCCTCCTTTGATTCCAGAAATGCTTAGTACACACCTTGAGCTTTCCAATGATACCAAGAAAGCATATATGTGCTTTGCAAATGATTTGTGTAATGACCAAATCAAAACAGACAACTTTGCACTTCACAAATTCTAGAAAACTTGCTATTTCTGTAATGATACCTGCTCAGTGTTATGCTCAGTGTGACCAGCACACTTGCAATTGAAACAATTCCTTTTGGGAGTATTAAAGTACCTTAATAAGCTACCATTTGCAAGTGGAATGAGAAGAAATGATAAACCACATCCAGAGAAATTGATTTAGCAAAATTATGATTACCCCCGACTTTTTAGGAGAGTTGCAGAGATAGACCAGTGTGCACTTCGAAGCCGATTTCTCGCAAATGGCTGAATGAAATCTTCTGAAATTTTGTATGTTTGTAGAGGACCTTGAGCTGGTTCCAAGGAGCTATTAAACTCTTGATTTGGTTCAGTGAGCACTGAGAAATGCTCCTTAGAAGTTGACAGACTTGGAGTAGAAGACTCAGACAAAACAGAGATGATGAGTATAAGTATTTGTATTATATCATATGAATATACATTCCCATTGGCATGATAACCATAGCACAATGGTACTCAGAGGTGTAGGCTATGGAGTAGACCTCACACACTCAATAGATAGTACAGAATAGCCTCGGGATTGATCATGGACACCCGCGACTTTTTGCTTGTAGTTTTTATAGGAGTTGTACTATGATTTGAATTTGAAATTCAAATGTAGGCTCCCTAGAATATCTCAAATAAAAGTAGGGAGATATTCTCTCCACTAAATCATTCTCTTTTCCATGACTAATGAAGTAGGTAAGTGACTAAAGTGATTACACATAATGCCAAGTCATATAGACTTTTACAAAGGGGTAAAGAGGTAAGAACATCTAAGCATATGTTCATATGAACCTTGCTTCAAGTGAAGCCTTGATAAAGCTTTGTTCAAGTTAGTCTTTCATGATTCCAAGCCAATGTGTGAAGGCTTGATATGCACCAACAGATAGATAGATAGATAGATAGATAGATAGATAGACAGATAGATAGACAGATAGATAGATAGCTAAATAGATAGATAGATAGATAGATAGATAGATAGATAGATAGATAGATAGATAGATAGATAGATAGATAGATAGATAGATAGATAGATAGATAGATAGATAGATAGATAGATAGATAGATAGATAGATAGATACATAGATAGAAAGATAGATAGATAGATAGATAGATAGATAGATAGATAGATAGATAGATAGATAGATAGATAGATAGATAGATAGATAGATAGATAGATAGATAGATAGATAGATAGATAGATAGATAGATACGTAGAGAGAGAGACAGAAAAATAGAGAGAGAGACATACAGACAGAGAGACATATAGAGAGACAGGGTGTGTGACTGACTGACAGACAAACATACAGACAAACAGATAGAGAGACAAACAGATAGACAAAGAGAGAGAGAGAGAGGGAGACAGTTAAACAAACAGACAGATAGATAGATAGATACATCGATAGATAGATAGATAGATAGATATATAGATAGATAGATAGATAGATAGATAGATAGATAGATATATAGATAGATAGATAGATAGATAGATAGATAGATAGATAGATAGATAGATAGATAGATAGATAGATAGATAGATAGGTAGATAGATAGATAAATAGATACATAGATGTATAGATAGATAGATAGATAGATAGATAGATAGATAGATAGATAGATAGATAGATAGATAGATAGATAGATAGATAGATAGATAGATAGATAGATAGATAGATAGATAGATAGATAGATAGATAGATAGATAGATAGATAGATAGATAGATACATAGATACATAGATGTATAGATAGATAGATAGATAGATAGATAGATAGATAGATAGATAGATAGATAGATAGATAGATAGATAGATAGATAGATAGATAGATAGATAGATAGATAGATAGATGTTGGTGCAAAACAAGCCTACACACATTGGCTTGGATATCAATATTGAAGATCCAACATAAAGCTTGGACCATGGAAGCCTAGCTTGGGCTAATTCATGAAGATATCACTTGGAGAATGAACCATAGGAACATAGCCTTGTTATTCTTACCATTTATCTCATGTAAAAGTCTATATGACTTTAACCACTCTTGTAAACTCACCTATCTGAGAAAGTCGTGGAAACTTTGATTGATTGAGTGGGTGAATGATTGAGAGAATATCTCATTCACTTTTAGGTACATGATTCATGGAGATTGACATGGATTTGAAATTCAAAATTTTACTCAATCTATATATAAGTCACAAGTCAAAAGTCGCGGGTATGTGTCACTCTTCCCGAGGCATTTCTGAGAGAATTGTTGAGTGTGTATGAGCTACACCATAGCCTACACCTCTGAGTACCATTGAGCATCACATTACATGCCAATGGGAATGTACAATCATTAGATTTAATCAATATACATATATTCATAGTCTCTGTTTTCTCTGAGTGTCTACCTCCAACTCTGTCAACTTCCAAGAGGCATATCTCAAGATCTACTGAACCAAATTGGATGATTCATAGTGCATTGGATTCAGCTCAAAGTCTACTATACACCTACAAAGGTTCCAGGCCATTGGATCTACCATCACAGAGAAATCTCAGTCGGGGTGCTCACTGGTCTGTGACTGTAAGTCTCCTAAAAAATCGGGGGTACACCTTATTTTGCTAAAGTGATTTCTCTGAGTGTGGTTTATCATTTTCTTTCATTCCACTTGCAAATGGAAGCTTACTAAGCTAATTGAATATCTCTAGAAGGAATTTTGCTAATTGTAAACACACTGGTCATACTGAGCATAACACTGAGCAGGTATCAAGACTAAAATAGAAACTTTTCAAGTCTTGTGATTTGCAAAGTAGTCTGTTTTGATCAAGTCATTACTCAAACCTTTTCCAAAGTACATATAGAATATTTTGGTATTATTTGGAAGCTCAAGGAGTCTACTAAGCATATCTGGAGTCAAAGGAGGGCAGGTGTGAAGCAGGTTTTGCAGCACCAGCTTGATCTTCTAAGTGTATCCAGCCATCACATCCAACAGTGGTATCAGAGCAAATAAGGTAATCATGGGTGATGGTTTCCCTTCCTTCATTGACAAATTGGATAGAAATAATTACCAGGCTTGGTCATTGAGAATGAAGACCTATCTACAAGGGAGAAGCTTGTATGGATACATATCTGTTGGTGCAGACCAATCACCAATTGAAGGCTTGGAAGATTAAAGGATGAAGGAAGGATCAACTATTGAAGCTTGGAAGAAAGACACATTCAGGGTATATGAGAAATGTACACATATGTACATAGTTCACTTAGATCTTTGCTTGAGTAAGAATCTTGTACAAATTATCTATAAATACTTTGAGAAAAGTCGGGGCATGTATGAGAGCATATGTGACAATAGTTAGAAGCCAAGATTGAGGAAGTTAGAAGTCATGAGATAGAGAAAAAGTTAGTTGAGTTAGCTCTCATCACTCAGTTGTAAACTTTTCTGAGTAATTGAAAATCTTGCGCCCGATGTTTCTGCGTGTTCTCCTTCTACAGTAGATCAATCATGAAATGCTTTTGTACAAGTCTAAGTTGGAAGGTGCTTGACCTCTGTACAAAATTTTAGCTTCTAATTGCAATCAGACTTAGAGAATTAAGTGTAGGAACATTCATATGTGAAGTGTGTTCACAGGTTCCTAAAACAGGCGCAGATTTCGAAGTTAATGTTTTGATCATTTCTCCCAGCACAGTTTAAAGTTTTGCATGAGTGAGGGCTTAATATTTAAGTTGAAAGATAAGCTACTTATGGCTAGAAGCATTTTGTAAAACGGGTTCGACATTGTGAGAACCAAAGTTAAGAAGTTAGGGGTGTCAAATCGACTTCTCAAAAGTACAGATTTGGACATAGGTAACTTGTGAAGTTGATTTCTCAAGTTATACTGAAGCTTTTGAAGTAATTCAACTTGGAGGAGATGCGCAATCTCTAGGAGATGTTTCGTACAAAGTTTCATCAAAAACTTTACACGTTTGATAGGTCAATGTGAAGAAATAGTGCAGCAGACTTTTCTGTGTTTTATCTTCTTCACAGATTTTCTCAATTTTGATAAGTTGGAGATTGATCCTCTAAATTAGTGGAAGTTTTGACTTACTCTTGGTATAGAGGTGCTCTAATCACAAGATTAGGTTGTTCTTTTGGAGATTAACACTCTCCATCAGTGGTATCAGAGCAAGAGACATTAAATCAAGGAAAGGAGGATCCCGACTGCTGCAGATTCAAGAAATTCAACACTTGAAGAACTAAGAAGTGAAAGCTTGGAGTCAAAAGCCTGAGGACAAGACTACTCGACATCAAGAAAAGCAAAAGGAGTCTAATTCGAAGTAAAGGTACATACATTGTTTGTAAAGCTTGAAGATTTCAATACACAGGTGGATACAAGATGGGAGACGCTCTACAGATAGAGAAATTGGATAGGGAAAACTATCCTGCATGGTCAATGAGGATGGAAGCTCATCTTATGAGCAAAGATTTAATTGGTTACATCACAGGAGAAGAAGAGAAGCCAGAGTTCAGAGATCCTAGTGTTCCAACTAGGGAAGAGTTAGCAGATCTGAAAAATTGGATGAAGAAAGATGCTCAAGCTAGGAGCATTATCTATATGGGAGTCAATGATTACTTGTTACCTCATATTAGAGGTCTTGAAAGTGCAACTGACATATGGAATGCTTTGGAGGAGCATTTCCAGAACACTACAAAGTCAAGGAAGGCATCCTTATGGGCAGAGTTTACTACCTTCAAGAAGAAGGCCTCTCAATCTATTTCAGACTATGTGACAAAGATGAAAGATATTGCAGATGCTTTAGGAGCTGTTGATGAAGACATTGAGGAAGATAAATTGGTAAGGCAAATCCTTACACGGTTGAGAGGTGATGACAAATGGAAGCCATTTATTTTGTCTACAGAGTTATCACTTGACCATTTCACTCCTGATTTAAATCAATTGTTAGGTCATATGCTAACATTTGAGCAGGATGTTAAAGGAGATGGTGACAAGAGTACAGGTCATGCAATGTACTCAAAGGACAAGAAGAAGAATAGCAAAGGAAAACAACAAGCAGGTGAAGATGAAGGAACAACTACTCAAGCCAACTTCCTAAGAGGAAGAGGAGGTGGCAAAGGTAGAGGAAGAGGCAGGAACAACAAAGATGGAGGCAAAGCTTGCTGGATTTGTGGTAAGACAAATCACTTAGCTAATGATTGTTGGCATAATAATCAGAATAATGGTGGATACAATCAAAATTATAATTCAAGAGGAAGAGGTGGCAGAAATCAAAGAGGTAATTACAGAGGTAGAGGTGGAAGGAATTACTTTGGAAGAAATGCAGGTAGAGGATTCCAAAGTCAACAATACAACAACACCTACTACAATTATGCTTCAGATCAAAAGGAAGATTCAACATTGATAATGAATGCAACTTGTGAAAGGCAGAATGAAGATCAAAGAGTCTTCTACATTGACTCAGGATGTAGCAATCACCTGAGTGGTAACATATCTTTGATGACTGATTTGGAGAGTAAAGTTTTTAATCATGTTGTTCAAACAGGTGACAACACAAATCACAATGTGAAGTCAATTGGATCAGTGAAGGCCAAGGATGGAAGCACCTTATTGAGTAAGGTTTTGTATGTTCCTACAATCCCTAAGAATTTGATAAGTGTAGGACAAATTGTTGAAAAGGGATATGAAGTAAGGTTCACTAATGATGGAGTATATGTGGAAGACCCTAGCCAAGGGTATAAACAGATTGTTTCAGGGAAAAAGGAAGGAAGATTATTTACATTGAAGATTCAAGGCAATATTGGTCATGCTATGTTCACATATGGAGGACATAAGATCTCTGAGTTAGATCTTTGGCACAAGAGGCTTGGACATTTCAATGAAAGAGGTATTAAAGATATGGTTAATAATGGTTCAGTGCTTGGATTGCCTAATGTTGCAGGTCAACATATGACATACAAATGTGAGGCATGTCAATTAGGTAAGGCTCATAAACATTCCTATTCCAAGCATGGTTTTATGTACTCAGAGAAGCTTGAGTTGGTACACACAGATGTGTGGGGACCATCAAAAGATTTCAGTATAAATGGATCAAGGTATTATGTGATTTATGTTGATGATGCTACTAGATGGATCACTATCTATGTGATCAAAGATAAGTCAGAAGTGTTTAATACATTTAAGCACTATCATGCATATGCAGAAAGAATTACAGGTCATAAGTTGAAAAGACTAAGGTCAGATGGAGGGGGAGAGTATTTCTCTAATGAGTTCAGTGATTACTTATGGAATGCAGGTATAAAAAGGGAAGTTACTTGCAGGTACTCTCCTCAACAAAATGGTGTTGCAGAAAGGAGAAATAGAACTCTTGTTGAGTTTGCAAGATCCATGATGAAGGAGAAAAATTGCCCTAATTATTTGTGGGCTGAGGCTGTAAATACAGCCACTTATTTGGTCAATAGGTTACCATGTAAAGCCTTGCAGGGTATGACACCATATGAGGCTTGGTGGGGTAAAAGACCTACCTTGGATCATTGCAGAGTATTTGGGTGTGTGGCATATGCATATGTGCCATCACAATTAAGACACAAATTGGAACCCAAAGCTGAAAAGTATGTTTTCATTGGCTATGATGACAAGCAGATGGGCTATAGATTGTGGAGTCCATCAACAAAACAATTTATGGTTTCTAAAGATGTTACATTTGATGAACAAAGCACTTGGTATGCAGGTACAATCAACATCAATACAAGTGATGAAGAAGAAGTGAGTCAAAGAAAAGGTAAATCAAAAGTTCAGATATTTGATGAGCAAGAGAATAATGAAGTGCAGGTTGAAGTGGAAGAGACACCAAGATTTGATCCTGAATGTGAAGAGCCAGAAACCTCAAGGAGTGGAGAACTCAGAAGGTCATCAAGAAATAGGTGGCAACCTACAAGGTATAGTTATGATACTTCATTTCTAGCCACAAAAGATTATGCTTATATGGTGAATACAGATGAAGACCCTTTTACATATGAAGAGGCAAAAGGTAAGGAAAAATGGGAGAGTGCTATGCAGGAGGAATATGATGCACTATTGGAAAATCAAACTTGGGATTTGGTTCCAAAACCAAATAGTCAGAAGATTATTGGATGCAAGTGGGTCTACAAGACAAAAAGGTTTGCAGATGGAAGTGTGTCTAGATACAAAGCTAGACTTGTTGTCAAAGGCTTTGCTCAAACATATGGTATTGATTATGATGAGACCTATAGTCCTGTGGCAAAGATGACAACCATAAGGACACTCATTGCTATTGCTGCATGTAAAGGTTGGAAGCTATGTCAACTTGATGTGAAGAATGCTTTTTTGAATGGTTACATTTCAAATGATGTATTCATGGAGCAACCTCAAGGGTTCAGAGATAAAAGGTATCCAGATCATGTGTGCAAGCTCAAGAGAGCTTTGTATGGCTTGAAGCAGGCCCCAAGGGCATGGAACTATAGAGTTGTGAAGTTCCTAAAAGAACTTGGTTTTCAGGTGTCTAAAGCAGATAGTAGCTTGCTTATCAAAGCAAGTGAAAATGGTTTCATATATATGTGCATATATGTTGATGATATAATTCTTACAGGTACAGATGAAGAAGGAATACAAAGACTCAAGAGGCAAATGGAAAAGGAGTTCAAGATAAGTGACTTGGGAGACTTGTCATATTTCTTGGGCATGGAGATTACATATACTCAACATGGAGTATTTGTGACCCAAGAAAGGTATTTGAAGAACTTGTTAATCAAGTTTAAAATGGATGATTGCAGGGTAGCACCTACACCAATGGAGGTGAATCACAAATTGAGTAAGTTTGGAGGTGAAGAATTCAAGGACATGAGACAATATCAGAGTTTGGTTGGTAGCCTTATCTATGCTACTCTAACTAGACCTGATTTATCATATGCAGTAGGAGTTTTGTCTCAATTTATGCATTGCCCAAGGAAAGAACATTGGATTGCAGGACAAAGGGTATTGAGGTACATTAAGGGTACACTCAATGAAGGTTTGTATTATGGGTTTACCTCAGATACAAATATCAAAATTTATAGTGATGCAGATTGGGCAGGTAATCCAGATGATAGAAGATCAACCTATGGATACATGTGTTATGTGGGAGATAAGTTAATCTCATGGTGTTCTAAGAAGCAACATACAGTTGCTTTGTCTTCTACAGAAGCTGAGTATAAAGGCATGGTTGAAGCTGCAAAAGAAGTGATTTGGCTCAAGACCTTGATGAAGAGTCTTGACATTATGCATGGGGTACCAATTATATATGGAGATAACATGAGTTCATTGTATTTAGCTATTAATCCTGTTTTTCATGCCAGGACCAAACACATTGAGATTCAGTATCACTTTCTAAGAGAGAAGGTGATGGATAAAGAGATTGAAGTAATCCATACTTCAACAAAAGATCAGATAGCTGATATGCTTACAAAAGGCTTGGATGGACCAAAGTTACAAAGGTTCAAAGACATGGCAGGTGTAAAGAAGACAGAGAAAACCTCAATTGATGATTGAGGGGGAGCTGTTGGTGCAGACCAATCACCAATTGAAGGCTTGGAAGATTAAAGGATGAAGGAAGGATCAACTATTGAAGCTTGGAAGAAAGACACATTCAGAGTATATGAGAAATGTACACATATGTACATAGTTCACTTAGATCTTTGCTTGAGTAAGAATCTTGTACAAATTATCTATAAATACTTTGAGAAAAGTCGGGGCATGTATGAGAGCATATGTGACAATAGTTAGAAGCCAAGATTGAGGAAGTTAGAAGTCATGAGATAGAGAAAAAGTTAGTTGAGTTAGCTCTCATCACTCAGTTGTAAACTTTTCTGAGTAATTGAAAATCTTGCGCCCGATGTTTCTGCGTGTTCTCCTTCTACAGTAGATCAATCATGAAATGCTTTTGTACAAGTCTAAGTTGGAAGGTGCTTGACTTCTGTACAAAATTTTAGCTTCTAATTGCAATCAGACTTAGAGAATTAAGTGTAGGAACATTCATATGTGAAGTGTGTTCACAGGTTCCTAAAACAGGTGCAGATTTCGAAGTTAATGTTTTGATCATTTCTCCCAGCACAGTTTAAAGTTTTGCATGAGTGAGGGCTTAATATTTAAGTTGAAAGATAAGCTACTTATGGCTAGAAGCATTTTGTAAAACGGGTTCGACATTGTGAGAACCAAAGTTAAGAAGTTAGGGGTGTCAAATCGACTTCTCAGAAGTACAGATTTGGACATAGGTAACTTGTGAAGTTGATTCCTCAAGTTATACTGAAGCTTTTGAAGTAATTCAACTTGGAGGAGATGCGCAATCTCTAGGAGATGATTCGTACAAAGTTTCATCAAAAACTTTACACGTTTGATAGGTCAATGTGAAGAAATAGTGCAGCAGACTTTTCTGTGTTTTATCTTCTTCACAGATTTTCTCAATTTTGATAAGTTGGAGATTGATCCTCTAAATTAGTGGAAGTTTTGACTTACTCTTGGTATAGAGGTGCTCTAATCACAAGAGTAGGTTGTTCTTTTGGAGATTAACACTCTCCATCAATATCAGGAGATGAGGAGTTGCCCTCATTCAAGACCAGAGGCCTACCTACAAAGGATGAACATGAGAGGCTCAACCAATGGTGTGCAAAAGATGCCTTGGCAAGGTCATATCTTCTAAACTCTATTTCTGATTTCCTTCTACCTCATGTGAGGAATTGTAAGACTTCCCAAGAGACTTGGGAAACCTTGTCAACATATTTTTCATCAAGCACAAGGGCCAGAAAGAATCAGCTATGGATTGAGTTTACAACTCTTAGGAAACAATCAAAACAATGTGTCTCAGATTTTGTCACCAAAGTCAAAGACATTGCAGATCAACTTGCAAGTGTTGGAGAAGAAATTGAGGAAGAGCAGATAGTCAGACAAGTGATCAATGGACTAAAGGCAGATGACAAGTGGGAGAGCTTTACCACTGGCAATTATCAAGGTGGATACAGGAATAGGAAGGATTACAACAATTATGCAGAGGAGCAGGATGATTCCTTGTTGATCATGAACATGACATCTAAATCAGGTATCAATGATGATCACTTATTCTATATTGATTCAGGTTGCTCTAACCATGTAGCTGGAAATGTTGCCTTACTCTCTGATTTGGAAGAACCCAAAGGCAAGCACCAAGTGCAGACAGGTGATGACACTAAACATTCAGTTGTTAAAGTAGGCAATGTCAAAACAAGTGATGGTAATCAGAATTTACTAAGCAGAGTGTTGTATGTTCCAACAATCACCAAAAATCTGATGAGTGTAGGTCAGATTGTTGAAAAAGGTCTACAGGTCAGGTTCACTCAACATGGTGCATATGTGGAGGATCCAAGACATGGATTCAGAAGGATAGCCAAGGGAGAGAAATCAGGTAGATTGTTTACCTTTGAACTTGAAGACACTAAGAGTATTGCTTTGTACAACTATAAGGACCAAACCCTATCAGAATTGGAGATTTGGCACAAAAGATTAGGTCACATTGGAGAGAGGACCATAAAACAAATGAGTAGGGATCAATGTGTGCTTGGGATACCTAATGTATCCAAGCAACACATGATATACAAGTGTGGGGCTTGTCAATTTGGTAAGTCACACAGATTGCCCTATACCAAGAAAGGTTTTATGCATGAAGATTATTTGGAATTGGTGCATACAGATGTTTGGGGACCTAGCAAGGAGCCATCCATATCTGGATCAAGGTACTATGTGTCCTTTATTGATGACTATAGCAGGTGGACTGTCTTATACTTCATGAAACATAAGGATGAAGTATTTAATTGTTTCAAAAGGTATCTTGCATTAGTTGAAAATCAAACAGGTAGACATTTGAAGAGGCTAAGGTCAGATGGTGGTGGAGAATACTTCTCCAATGACTTTGAAGATTTCTTGCAAGAAAGAGGCATCAAGAGGGAGATTACCACAAGGTACTCACCTGAACAAAATGGGGTAGCTGAAAGGAGGAATAGACTCATTGTAGAGATAGCTAGGTCTATGCTTAATGAGAAAAAATTACCAAATTATCTTTGGGCAGAGAGTGTATCTACTGCCACATACTTAATCAACAGGTTGCCATCAAAGACACTTGATGGAATGACACCCTATGAGGCTTGGCATGGTAAGAGACCATCTCTGGATCATTGCAAAATCTTTGGGTGTGTTGCATATGTGCATATTCCCTCACAGGTAAGGGGAAAGCTAGACCCTAAGGCTGAAAAGTGTATCTTCATTGGTTATGATTTGAATCAGAAGGGATACAGGTTTTATAACCCCTCAAACAAAGGCTTCAAGGTAAGCAGAGATGTCATCTTTGATGAAAATGATTCATGGTATGAAAATGAGTGCAGGAAAGTTAGCCTACCTTATGATATGGAAGAAGACTTTCCAAAGCTTATCAGGCAAGAACCAACTCAGAAAGAGGACACAAGATCAGATGATGAAGACACCATCAACATTGAAGAGTTCAAGGCTTGGAAATCCAAAGGGAAGATGAAGATGAAGCAACTAGAAGACAATCCAGAATCCTCAACTCAAGCTATGAGGAGATCTCAAAGAGAAAAGAAGAAACCTATTAGGTATGGATATGATACTTCACTTGTAACCAAGCACTCTGTATATCTTGCAAAGGATATCTTGAATGAAGAACCAGGAACATTTGAAGAAGCAATTACTAAACCAGAATGGAAGGAAGCAATGGATGAAGAAATGGAGGCTCTCAAGGAGAGTGATACTTGGGACTTGGTACCCAAGAAGGACTCCATGAAGGTGATAGGATCCAGATGGATCTACAAACTCAAGAGGAACTCAGATGGTACAATAAACAGGTATAAAGCTAGGTTGGTAGCCAAGGGTTTTGCACAAACCCAAGGCATTGATTATGAGGAGACATTTTCTCCTGTGGCCAAGATGCCAACTATCAGAGTTATGGTGAGTATAGCTGCATCCAAGAATTGGAACATGTACCAATTGGATGTGAAGAATGCATTCTTGAATGGATGGATATCTGAAGAAGTCTACATGTCACAACCACCTGGCTATGAGGATCCAAATAAGGTAAATCATGTTTGTAAATTGAAGAAGGCTCTGTATGGATTGAAGCAGGCACCTAGGGCATGGAATTACAGGTTGACAACCTATCTCCTAGATCAAGGATTTATGATGAGTAAAGCAGATACTTCATTGTTTATAAAAAGGAACAATTCAGAGGTAATATACTTGTGTGTCTATGTTGATGACATCATTATTACAGGAAATGATGTACAGGGAATAAGACACATCAAAGGACAAATGATGAAGGAATTCAAGATCAATGATCTTGGACTATTGAAGTACTTCCTAGGACTTGAATTGGTATACACAAACTCAGGTATCTTTATTACTCAGAAGAAGTACATTCAGGACATGGTCAAGAAGTTTAATTTGCAGGAAGCTAAAGTCTCAAACATTCCTATGGAGGTCAACCACAAACTCAGTGCTCATGAAGGAGAAGAACTCAAGGATATTACAGGTTACCAAAGTTTGGTAGGTAGTCTCAATTATGCTACCTTAACCAGGATTGATATATCATATGGTGTTAGTGTACTTAGCCAATTTATGCATAAACCAAGAGTACCACATTTGGAGGCAGCCAAGAAGATAGTAAAGTACCTAAAGGGAACACAAAATCATGGTTTGTACTTTCCATATTCATCAGACATTGATATTAAGGTATACTCAGATGCAGATTGGGCAGGTTGCAAGGATGACAGGAGGAGTACATCTGGTTACATATGCTTTGCAGGTGATAAACCAATTTCTTGGTCATCCAAGAAACAACCCACAGTAGCTCTATCATCTACTGAGGCAGAGTACAGAGGGCTAGCCAATGCCACTCAAGAAGCCATATGGTTGAAGCTATTATATTCAGAATTGGGCCTATACACAAAGCCACCAATCATATTTGGTGATAACACAAGTTCTCTTCACCTAGCAGCTAATCCAATTTATCATGCTAGGACAAAACACATAGATGTTCACTACCACTATGTGAGGGAGAAGTTACTTAGCAAAGAAATTCAATTATCATATGTGTCTACTAATATACAATGTGCAGATTTGCTTACTAAAGCTCTGGATGGAAGCAAGCTATGCAGATTTAAATCCATGATTGGATTGCAGGAAATAATTGAAGACTAGAGATGAAGACTTGAGCCAAAGTGTTTGGCTTGAGGGGGAGCTGTTGGTGCAAAACAAGCCTACACACATTGGCTTGGATATCAATATTGAAGATCCAACATAAAGCTTGGACCATGGAAGCCTAGCTTGGGCTAATTCATGAAGATATCACTTGGAGAATGAACCATAGGAACATAGCCTTGTTATTCTTACCATTTATCTCATGT
>CM035423.1:120569149-120596649 GCA_020310875.1 Ceratopteris richardii | reverse complement strand
TATGATTTGAATACTTCAAAGGTTCAATCTTTGATTTCATCTTAGCCAATGGTAAAAGCAAGATATGGACAAAGTATCATGATTGAAGGGAGCCAAAAGTCACAAAGTTTATTTTAAATTCAAATTCAAATTGTTCCTAGATAGTAGAACTCCCTTTTAGGTAAAAGATATAACGACCATCAAAATCAAAAGGTCTATATAAATATCACACTTCTAATCGTGGTGTAGTAGAGCAATGCACAACAACTATAGCTGATCTTTTGAGTATACATTCTAGCCTGAGGAACTATGCCAAGAATATATACTATCTTAGAGAGATTGATGATGTAGATGCTTTGATTGATGGAATTCATGTGACAGTAAGAGAGAAAGGAGTGATAGTTGGTGGAGGTTACATTGGTTTAGAGTTTTCTGTAGATTTAATTATAAACAAGCTAGATGTTATTAGCTTGAGCCTTGGTGCATGCCCTTCCTGTTTATTGTAGAAATAGCAGCATCCTATGAGGGTTACTATCAAAGCAAGGGAGTACATATCTTGAAGGGAACTATCACTATTGGCTTTGAGTTGGATGCATTTGCATATGTGAACGGCCAAAGAAAAGATGTTTCGACTACAAATTCACCCTTATATTCTCCAAAGACACCAAGAGAACTGAAATTAAAGAGAGGTTTGTTAAAGCCTTGATTCATGATAGTTCTCCTGTGGCAAGCACCTATTCTAGAAGATCATTAAAAGTTGGAGAGGTGCTATATCAAGAGTGTGTCTATCTATACAATTATTAAGGTATCAACTTTCTTATTTGATGTAGCAAGTCTTTTTTAGACTACAAAGACATAGGTTGTGAATTTTTGGCACGTGAATTCTTACAAGAGTGTTTTGAGGAGCCTACGGACCTACTCCTAGTGCACACAAATATGGTGGATTGCCCTGGTAAGTCCTAGATTAAAAGGCTCAAAATATGGAGGATATAGTATCATATGTCAAGGCTGATAGACAATGACCTCTAGATGGTTCTACACAAGATGACCAAGTTCTATTTTAGGCCTTTCTATTGTCAAGATGTTAATCACACCACATGGTTGTAGATGAATCCTTGCGCCTTTGCATGCTATCAAGTGCAACAAGAAAGATGGGAGTTGATAGTGTGTAGGCTCAAGTCGATACTAGCAACCTTCCATGACTAACTACTAGGAGCTTCACTTTGGCAAAAGGATAAACATCCCACATGCTTCATTACGCAGAGTAGATGAGAAGAGTTAAACAACTACAACTTTATTAGAAAGGCCATGATAAACTACTTCTTTGAAACTCTACTTCCTCTTAAGAAAGGTGCCAACATGGGTGTAAATCATGGCAATAAGCCACTAACAATCCCGTATTTGTAGACGGAAGAAGCAGCTTAGTAGATATTGCTCCAAAAAGGAGCTCATGTGTGCTAATGGCATCCCGAAACTTCCTCTCAAAGTAACTATCATTGGCAATTGGATCCAGATATTTGGTTCCCCTTTCTTGCATTACGGGCTTGCTCAAAGAAGGGAATGAGGTTCCAGCCCTAGAGGGTCCAAAGCCTACCAAAATTGAAGAGCCTTTTGTATTACAACCAAAAGAGGGTTTGGCTCTTGATTGTGGTTTTCTTCATTGACAGGCAAAACTGCCACCTTAGTAAAATTCCAAGAAAATAAGGGACATTCTACTATGTGCATCTCTCTGTGCTTGCTAGAATGGCTCCATCTTTACAAGCTTACTCACCTACGTCTACTTCATGGAAGCTCAACCTTGCCCCATAGAAATACTAGCCAAGGATGATGATGCCAACTCCAATGAAGCATGGACACAAAGGAGTCCATCTGTAGTCTTGATTATCTGCAGATAATTGTCGAGATATGAGTTCATTTCCTACAGAATCTCAAAACTTCATAGGTGTCTGGATGATTGGGCTACTTAGCAAGTGCAACAGAAAGGAAAGATTTCCTATCATGTTATACTTGAGGGTGTAATAATGATAAAGATGATGAATGGCTGCAAAGTACACATGCAAGAGAATACCACAAATCCAATATCCATTGCATTCCCATCAACAACTTCATTGGGTGCGATAGATATCAGGCATGGATCTCTCATTATTATACTATCAACCTTGGAAACAATATTTGTTTCTGATTTCCCTTTGTGACAATGTCCAACCTGAGATGATTGACAAGCCACTTGTTGTGGCACTAGATATTGCTTCAATGGAGAAAATATATCAGATTCCTCAAGCTGGAGAAGCTCTCTAGGTAATGGGTCCGCATGGCAAAACCATTGGCCAAACCATATGTGTATCAAGGAATGAAATAAAACTTACCTGCACAAAATCATGCTCTAACGCTGTGTCCACTAACTCCTACTCTGATGCCTGACACTCTGTTCGTGCTTTGACGCTTTGTTCTTGCTCTAATACTTCCGTTCCGGTGACCGAAAGTGATTTATTCTGCAATACGATCGAAAGATTGATATATTCTACAGTGGACATTTTCTTCTTCAACGGATGTTTCATTTTGCAGCGGACGTTTTATTCTTCCGTTTTCTTCCACGAAAACAAATCGATTTTATAACATATGATTTTAACATTCATAAATCGATTTTTACATATAACATATCATTGTATAACATATGATTTTAACATATAACATATGATTTTAACATCCAAGCGCCGGATATAACATAACATATAACATTCATAAATCTAGTTCTGCATATAACATATCATTGTATCATTCACTCTTGATTTTATAGTTCAACGCTAAAGCTATAAACTATGCGCAAATAGTGGTTGTGAAAAGTGAGTTTTTAGCCTTTAAATATGCATTGATACAAGATATTATCGGGATAATCACGATCATTTGAGTATCAAAAAATATAGTCATCCAAAAGTTTTTGAAATACGAATCTATGCACAATCTTTTGAATAATGGGTTTGAATAATGCAAAACTATAAGCATCATGGAAATGGCTCAAACATTGCTCCACAAAAAAAAGAAATTGCTTTCAAATTTTGGGCCAAATCCATTCACATTGTCGTGCATCTCTTTAATCGAGGTTTCACTAGTGAACTTCCCAACACGATACCATTTGAGGTTTACCATGGAAGGAAGTCCAATTTAAAGTATGTTCATATCTTTGGAAGTGATGGCTATGTCTACATACTCAAAGAAGATATGAAAAAATTTGCTTCTAGGTTAAAGAAACATGTATTTATTAGCTATAGTGAACAATGTAAAGCCTATTTCCTGTAAGATCTTGAACATTATATAGTAACCATTTACAAGGATGTTATATTTGATGAAAATTCCAAGGACTCTAAAGATCCATCACCGAACTCTAGCCTTACTATCTACACTTTACATGGAGACAGAGTTCTCTATGAACCAAATCTAGAGGAAAGTACATCACAAAAATCAAGAAGGTCTCAAGGACCTATAGATAAACAACATAAAGAGAAAAATCACTTACTCAACTATGCTTTTATGCATAGGATACGTGAGGTACTTGAACCTCTGACTCATCAAGAAGGTAAGGGTCACCAAGATTGAGAAGAAGCCATGAAGTCTAAGATTCAAGCAATCCAAGATCACAAGAATTGGATACTTATAGCTAGACCACCAAATCATCAAGTATTTGGAGTAAATTAGACTTAGAAACTCAAGTATTATAATGAGGGAGCCTAGAGAAATATAGAGCTTAAGCCATTGCCAAAGGATATAAAAAAGCGACATGCCATCGATTATGAGTAAACATTTTCTCGTACAACAAGATATAATAAAGTCCATAGACCTAAGTGGTCATTGCAGATGGACTGTCTACCAAAGGGACATCAAGAGTGCCTTTCTCAATGTAGAAATTTCAGAAGATGTATATGTGGAACAAGTCAAAGGTTTCAAAGTGAAAGGAAAAGAAGATAAATTATTTAAATTCCATAAAGCACTCTATGGTCAAAAGCAATAATCTCAAACATGTTATGAAAATATGCTATCATGCTTTGACAGTAATGGATTTAAAATAAGTTTAGTTGATGCCAACCTTTACAACTAGAAAAAGAATCTAGTCTTGGAAGCATCACAAACATTTATCCTATGCGTCAAGAGGCACAACTCTTCATAATTGACCATGTGGTTGGGATTACTGTCCTCAAATCTGATCCACTTTTTTTGGGTCGCTCCAAAGGCTTTTCAACTTAGAGACTCAAATCATAAATGCAACTCAAGAAGGGGTTGCTAGATTCTTGATGCTTGGCTCCTATTGCACTTAGCCACCTCTAATGTTGGTGACATTGTGTCATCCCAAGTGAACCTCAATGATATTATCTAAAAAATCCTCCTCAATATTTAGCACCCTTCCCTCATATCTCTCTTCAATGGTATCCTTCTCTCTAAGCTTGGCTAACTCAAGATATGGACCAGTCATTCTAGCATGGTCAAGATCTTGGCTCCACAATAAAGATGAATCTTCTCTTTTCTTCTTCTATTTTACTCTATCTAACCACCTCTTTTAGAATATCATAGAACCAGAGCCATGAACCTATGTGCATTTGTGAGAAACTATTAGGCAAGATGATTCTATATTTTGTCACATTTATAGTCCTTCCAATTGGTTGTTTGATTCCAACTTCGGTGTAAGGGAGCAAGATTTCATCTTGATTGTATGACGGCCCCAAAAAAAAAGTCTTGGCACCCCTCTTTTCGTCCTTGAGAGCTCATTGCTCTAGATTCGCCCTCATTTCATCTTTGTCCATCGAAAAAAATTCATTCTCCAAATTTCAGCCCTCCAAAATTCAGCCTTCAAAATTCAGCCCTCCAAATTTAGCCTTCAAAATTCAGCCCTCCAAAATTCAGCCTTCAAAATTCAGCCCTCCAAAATTCAGCCCTCCAAAATTCAGCCTTCAAAATTCAACCCTCCAAATTCAGCCTTCAAAATTCAGCCCTCCAAAATTCAGCCTCAAAATTCAGCCCTCCAAAATTCAGCCTTCAAAATTCAGCCCTCCAAATTTGGCCTTCAAAATTCAACCCTCTAAAATTCAGCCTTCAAAATTCAGCCCTCCAAATTCAGCCTTCAAAATTCAGCCCTCCAATTTTCAGCCTCCAAAATTCAGCCCTCAAAATTTGTCCCTCAAAATTCATCCTCGGCATCATCTTTCATCCCTCAAAATTCAGCCCTCAAAGTTTGTCCTTCAAAATTTGACCTTCAAAATTTGTCCTTTTGTTCGTCAAAATTTGTCCTTCAAAATTTGACCTTCAAAATTTGTCCTTTTGTTCGTCAAAATTTGTCCTTCAAAATTTGTCCCTCAGTCAAAATTTGTCCCCAAAATTTGTCCTTCAAAATTTGACCTTCAAAATTTGTCCTTTTGTTCGTCAAAATTTGTCCTTCAAAATTTGACCTTTAAAATTTGTTCTTTTGTTCGTCAAAATTTGTCCTTCAAAATTTGTCCCTCAGTCAAAATTTGTCCCTCAAAATTTGTCCTCCAAAATTTGTCCTTCAAAATTTGTCCCTCAAAATTTGTCCTTCAAAATTTGTACCTCAAAATTTGTCCTTCAAAAATTTGTCCCTCAATCAAAATTTGTCCCTCAAAATTCGTCCTTCAAAATTTGTCCTTCAAAATTTGTCCTTCAAAATTTGACCCTCAAAATTTGTCCTTCAAAATTCATCCTTCAAAATTCGTCCGCGACACCAGAATCAAGTCAGCTATCAGATTTGTGATGAAGTGTTGATTCAAGGCCATATTCTGAAGTCTTCAGGCACTTTTGAGTCAGTTGGCTGTCAATACCAGAATTAGACCACCTACTCAAAATTAGCCAACTCTCCTTCCACTTTCGTCAGACTAGTTCGGTGCATGTGCAGTGTGTAGTGATGGTGCAGTAAATGATGGGACTCGATGGAAGCCACTTTCTTGGTCGTGCGTGTGTAGTGAACAGTGATGGTGCCTTAAATGATGGAATCCAGCGAAAGTCTCTCTCTTGGATCGAGATATATATAAGAAGCAATTTGTACTCGTTTGGGGTACACATATACACATATACACGTAAGTTCAAATGGTCAAAAATATATGTTAGCGAAGGGTCCATTCGGAAGAATATACAGAGATTTAGGAAGCTGAGGGATACACCCATTGTCCTCTCTATGTGATTCTAGCTTTTGTCTATTTGGGTCTACTTGTGTTACTGTAGTATTTTGAGAGTGCTCTAATCAGGCTTCTCCTTGATTATTCTCTGCTCACTGATGTGATTTTTCCCAGTGTGGAAGAAGCTTCTCTGTTGGAGAATATAGAGAGTGAGAGCTTCAGTGTTGGGGGCAGTCGGCATGATTGTGAGATTAGATATACTGGGATAGTCACTTGTAAGCTAGAGTTCATAGCATTGTATACCGCACTTGTATACCTTCTCTACGTTGTATTACTTTCTCTATGTTGAGATGTCCTAGTTCATCTTTCGAGTGATCAGACCTTTTGTACTGTTAACAATTTTATCATTTGTGAACTAGCGCAATTTTTTTTCAATCTTGATCGAGCTGGCCTTTTTCAGCATCTTTGTAACACTCTGACTGTTTCTTGGTTTATCTTCTCAAGTAGTACCTCACACAATGATGTTACAGGGTATACTTCCCTAAGGAGAACCTCCCTTGAGTAGAAGGAGTACTGGAAGTATAGACCCGGTTACCCCCTCTATAGTTTGGCATGCCCGGTGGCACCCTTGCATTTTTGTGTGAGGTAATTAGTGCAGTATAGAGTGTGTCACACTATTCTTGGTTTTTAACATCCTGTGAGTGGGTACATGACCCACATTCGAGTAGACAGAGAACCTCTTCGTGTAGAAAGGAGCATCAAGAAGTTAGCTCTACCTTCGGCGAGTACCCCACTACCCTTAAATTTGTCCATTGAATTGGCTTCAACCCCACTCTCAAAAGAGAAGATGAGGAGGACATTATATTTTTCCTCAGATACTTCAGAAGAAGCACCCGTGCCAATGGAGGATCTTTCTCATTTACTCTCTAGGTTGAATATCAAGCTCCCTACTTTTAAGGGGCTGGCTTATGAGGATGAAGATGATCATGTGAGGAGATTCATTGCCTTATGCCGTGGACGAGGTCTGCAGAATCGAGAGGATGCAATGCTGGTACTCTTCCCATCTACATTGGAAGGTCTTGTGGACAAATGGTATAGTCAATATGCAGATGGCCACTTCACTACGTGGGAGGTACTGAAGACGACATTCTCGCAGACATTCAGACCAAGTGACTCCTCGGAAATAGCTATAGATCAGCTAGAGAATTTAAAGTTTAGACTAGGTGAATCCTTTTATGAACTTCACACTAGGACAAAAGCACTTGTTTCACGTCTGCCACATGCTCCAGGTAATATCCTGGTTAAAGAATGGATAGAGAAAGCTTTGCCCAAGTCATCTCAGCAAAAGCTTCACGAATCTCTTAGATTGGATGCAACACTGGATGATTTTGTTACAGTTGCATCACACATTGAGGAAGCTAGGCTACATTTCCAAGGAGATACTCAACCAAATTATGCATCACACTAAGATCCTATTGAGCAACTCAGGAAGGAGTTGGAAGCCTTAAGAATGTGATAGAGTCAACAAGAAGAGAAGGTCATACCACCACCACCGCGCCACAATGTTGATGAAGTAGCTCAACTTCGTCGTGAGTTAGAAGATTTGCGCACTACACAGGACATACGAAGGCAGGTTTTGTGTACAATATGTAGCAAAAATGGACACTCAAATGTTAATTGTCCTAACAAGGTGAGCTGTCAATTCTGTGGCAAGGATGGTTATGAAGCAAGAGACTGCTACTACCTCAAGGGAGTGCAACAGCATGGTAACCCTCCTGTTCTTGATTCGTATTATGCTAGTACTTCAAATGCACCTAATAGAGAAGAGATCCATCTAAATTGGCCTAGATACAAGAAGGTGCGCCTCCCTGTCAGCATTGTCCAGATGCCAAGGATCACTATACCAGAGATTGCCGAAGAAGCCGCCCTGCTCCAATTCACATGATTGCAGTCTCCCCACAAAGTAGAAGGTATGACCACTCAGTCTTATGCTGTTTCATAATCTTCAGTGCCCATGATGACTAGAGCCAGGCAAGCGGCAACCTGTCGAGAGGAAGAACAGGGACTCAAACATAGAGATGAGGAAAAGAAGGCTGGTTGGAAGGGCCAAGCAGACATTGAAGGAGCTTATGATATGGTGACTACTTCCCTTAAGGACCAACCTGCAAGCTCTTAGAAAGACACACAAGAGGTTAAGATTGAGGAAATCTTGAAAGGTATTCATCACAAAGTTAGTTTGTACCAACTCATAAAAATGGATTCGAAAGTAAGAAGTGATTTATTGAAAGTTATACACTCGGCCTACTTAAGCCCACCACCGAGTGTAGATGGTTTCATGGTTGATTTTCCGCCCGCACCCTTGGTAGACTATCAAAGCTCAAGGCTATCTGTGTTCATAAATGATGAAGGTCTGATTGGCGTCATTATAGATGGAGGCTCTGGCATCAATCTGATGCTTGATTTTACAATGAAGAAACTCAAACTAAACCTAACCAAGGCGGCACCCTTCACTATCACATTAGCAGATCAGCATCGTGTTATGCCCCTCGGAATCATTGAGAAGGTACACATGTCTGTACAAGGTTGTCAATTCCTCCTGGATTTTGTTGTGATTGCCCTACCATAGGAAAGCTCTTATCCTCTGCTATTGGGAAGGCCTTGGTTAAGGCAAGCAAAAGCACTACAAGATTGGGGAAGAAACCCGATGTGGATCTCCTCGAAGGCTAATAACCACTTACAGGTGCACTTAGAAGAAGGATGTGACTCCACCAAGACAACTGGATATGTAGATACTTAGGTAATGCCTTCTGTACCCCAAGAAGAAGAGAATTTGTGAAATTTGGACGATGGGTGATGCAGAGTGTTGCACTATTGAGATTACTGAAATAAATGAAGATCTTGCAAAAGAAGCTCAGGGAAGAGAAAAAGAGTCGAAAAATGAAAATTTAGGCTCAATCACTCGCAAAGGAGAAAAAGTGAGTCCTTGCAAGAAAACAAAGACCGAGGTCAAGAAAGAGCCTTTGGAGATCAAATTTGGCCATTTTTCACAAAATAGTCTTGGTGGTCAAAAAATAGCAGAAAGTGAGTTAGTATCTTCGGGGGGCCCAAATGATCAAATTGGGCCATCGGACCAAATTATAGAGCGTTTGGAGATCAAATTTGGCCATTTTTCACAAAATGGTCTTGATGGTCAAAAAGTAGCAGAAACTGAGTTAGTATCTTCGGGAGGCCCAAATAGTCAAATTGGGCCATCGGACCAAATTAAAGAGCCGTTAGAGATCAAATTTGGGCATTTTTCACAAAATGGTCTTGGTGGTAAAAAATTAGCAGGAAGCGAGCAAAAAGTAGCAAGAAATGAGTTAGTCTCTTCAGGGGCCCAAATAGTCAAATTGGGCCATTGGACCAAATAGGTCCATTGGATCAAAACGGGCCAATTTTGCGAGGATGCACCACTACAAAGTTCTGCAAAAGGGAAGAAAAGCCTAAAAATGACAAAATTGAAGAAGCCTTGGAGGAGGCTAATTTTGAGCTTGAGAGCAGAGAAGATCTTCCGTTTTCAGAAATTCCTCAAGGATGGATCAAGCAACATATTGTGGAACATAAGTTGAATTCCACCCCTGCTCATAGTGCAGATGCTTTTTCAAGAGAGACGAGTCCTGAAATGCTAGTTTAAGAAGTGAACCTGGGAGATGAAGGAAATCCTCAAATAGTCCACTTAGCCTCCTGGTTGTGGCACTATCCTTTCTTACAACAGAGGGTAACTTCTCTCCTTTTCTCCTATAAAAATGTTTTTGCATGGTCCTACAAGGATTTAACTGGGATTCCAGAGGAGCTTGGATTACATCGAATACCCCTAGTAGAGGCAATCCAAAATATCGACTCAATCCAAAATATGCAGAGGCAATAAAACTCGAAATTACAAAACTTGAGGAAGCAGGTATTATTGTTCTAGTAGAACATTCTAGGTGGCTTTCATCTATGGTTATTGTATCCAAGAAAAATAGCACAAAAATAAGAATATGCGTTGATTTTCGTGCTTTAAATAAGGTAACTGTTCAAGATGGCTTCCCTCAACCTTTCACAGAACAAGTATTAGAAGAAGTAGCCGGTCACACTTTGTACAATTTTCTTGACGGTTTTAGTGGCTATAACCAAATATTAATTCATCCTGATGATAGAGACAAAACTGCTTTTGTCACTCCATGGGGCACTTATTTGTATACACGCATGGCTTTTGGGCTGCGAAATGCACCTGCTTCATTCAATAGAACAATGTATTTGATATTGGGGAAATGGTTGACAACTTTTCTGCGCATTTTTATGGATGACTTTTCAGTGTTCTCAGGCACAGATAGAAGAGCAGTAGTCCAAGATTTTCACGATCACTTGGAAAATCTGAAGGAAATCTTTGAGTAGTGTCTCAAAATAGGTTTGAAGTTGAATCTTACTAATGTCATTTTTTGGTCACTAAAGGCACTCTCCTTGGTCACATCGTGTCTGCAAATTGGATAACTCTAGATCCAACAAAGGTCACTGCTATCCTTTCCATGCCCATTCCACGGACCCCTAAGGAAGTTCAAAGCTTTTTAGGCCATGCAGGCTACCATAGGAGATTTATACGGATGTATTCAGAAATAGCTAAGCCTCTGTCAAGGCTTATGAGTAAGAACATTCCTTTCTCATGGAGTCTTGAGGCTGAAAAGGCATTTTTTGAACTAAAATTGAGGCTATGTACTGCTCCACTCTTTACTATTCCTAACTGGTCATTAGAGTTTCATGTGCATACAGATGCTAGTCTTCATGCAGTAGGAGCAGTTTTGGCTCAACCCTCCATGTCCAAGGTGCTCAAGGTGGATCAACCTATAGCTTATGCTAGCATACTACTTACCAGAGCAGAAAGAAATTACAGCACTACGGAAAGGGAAGGTTTGGCTATTGTTTTCGCACTCCAAAAGTTTAGGCACTACCTTCTAGGTGTGCATTTCATTGTCATATCTGACCATCAGCCCCTCAAATACTTACTTAATAAGCCTAGAGTAGCTGGAAGGATTTGGCATTGGCTACTACTGTTTCAAAAGTATGATATGAGATTCATATTAGGCCATGAAAAGAACACTACATGGCGGATCAGGTGTCAAGGATGGCTATGAGCGAAAAGGAGACAGGTATTAATGATGAACTTGTACATAGTAGTCTCTTCGCGGTAGAGACTCAAACTGAGTGGCATGGTGAAATTCTACATTTTCTCACTTCTGGAAAATTCCCTCAAAACATAAAACCATTAGAAAGGAGGAGATTACTCTTTAAAGCCAAAGCATATTCAGTTATAAATGACCATTTGTATAAATATTGTCATGATGGTATCTTGAGAAAATGTGTTTATCCAGAGGAGGTGAATTTTTTGCTTGAAGCAGAACACAGTGAAGGGCATCTCAAAGGAGAGGAGTTGGCTCACAAAATTATCCACAGGGGATTATGTGTTGCGGATGTGTGGTATACTTCCTTTACTCTGATACCACTTCTTGACGACGCGACGAAGGCTGAACCTTTAAGCCTGCGGAAACCGCCACGCCCAAGAAGAGCTAATGCTAGAGTGATTCAGAATACCTTTGTAATCAATCAATAGTTTAGCATAGTCTAGCGCTCAACATATAAGACTGCGCTTTAAATTCACTGGAAAAATTTCACCGAAACTTCACCAGACTGTCACTGGACTGACACCGTAATAGTACCGGAATTGTACCGGAATGAACTTCAATTCTGTTTATAATTACTTCAAGTGAACATACATGAAGTAAGGAAGTGACGCAAAAGCTTTCTTAACTTACTGAACTCTTTCTGAAGTTTTAGAAAAAACTCCACTAGTTCAGACGACCCTTTTCCGGTCAGACTTTGTACTATGTGTAGATATCTTTTTCACCGGAAACCTTAATCAACTAAAAGTAGAGATGTCTAGCTACAGAATGAGCTATCTCTCATACAAAACTTTGCATTACTCTGTGAAATCTACTTCCTTCTTCTACCGGAAAACACGTTTACAGTAAGAACTACAACTGACCAAAAATACGTTTACTGAGAAGACGTTAACTGTTAACTGACGTTAACCATAACACAAAAAAACTCTGTCTTTCGCATACAAAGAGTACGCACAAACATCCACATGAACATGTGTTTTCTATTAGAGAAGATGTGTACAAGTGAGCTTGGCCTCTTCTTGCTCAAGCTACAGAAACTCTCCTATACTGAGTAGTTTCTCATTACCATCTCTCTCTCAGATGAATACCCGATATCTCAGGCTTCTGTTATTCATCTATACATACGCGATCTCTGGCGTCTTCTTCTACATACGCGATCTCTGGCGTCTTCTTCATAACTAAAGCTCTCCGTCTCTCATTCTCTATCTATATATCTTCTTCTATATGTGCTCTTATTTATACTGCGCGCTCTTCTTATTCACGTTCTTGTTCGCACTTCCCTTCTATTATTCCTTTGCACGTTCTCTCTTTGTACAGTTTGATTTGGTGTAACGAACTCTGATCCTGGGAGATTCTGTACTGTACACAACGGTCGTGGATTTGTCCCTCCACTAAGGCTTTTGATTTTCTCTGATTCTGCTTCCCCCTTTTTTTCTTATGTTTGTTTGTCAAATTCGTGAGTGTTTCTTCAAGAGCTCCCCCTCAATCACTAATTTGACATCTTCCGGTCTCTTATATATCTTTCTTTCTTTTATACCTGCCATTTCTTTGAATCTGCTTGTCTTAGTTCCATCCAAACTCTTTGTCAAAATATCTGCAATCTGATCTTTTGTTGGAGTGTATACTATTTCTATCTCTTTCTCCATTATCTTTTCCCTCAGGAAATGATACTGAATCTCTATGTGCTTTGTTCTTGCATGAAATACTGGGTTTGCTGCAAGATATAACGAACTCATATTATCTCCATGTATGATAGGTATACCTTGATCAATACCCATGCTTTTGAACAAGGTCTGCATCCATATTATTTCTTTAGCTGCTTCTACCAGTCTTTTGTATTCGGCTTCTGTTGACGATAACGCTACTGTGTGTTGCTTCTTTGAACACCAGCTTACCAGCTTATCTCCTAGGTATATCATATACCCATGTGTTGACCTTCTGTCATCTTGACTTCCAGCCCAGTCTGAGTCACTGTATGCTCTGAGCTTTATATCCGACGTAAAAGGATAATATAATCCTTCTTTTATAGTTCTTTTGACGTATCTAAGAACTCTTTGTCCTGCAATCCAATGTTGATCTGTTGGACAGTGCATGAATTGTGAGAGAACTCCCACTGCATAACTAAGATCCGGTCTCGTTAGCGTAGCATAAATTAAACTTCCTACTAATGAGTGATATTTCTTCATATCTTTAAACTCTGCTCCACTATATCTACTGAGTTTATGATTTACTTCAAGCGGTGTTGAAGCTTCTCTGCAATTCTCCATATTAAACTTCTTTAGTAAGTTTAGGAGATACCTTTCTTGCGACACATATACACCATGATCTGTGTATGTGATTTCCATTCCTAGAAAGTATGACAACTTTCCTAGGTCACTGATCTTGAACTCTCTTTCGAGTAGTTTCTTTACTTCTGTAATCCCTTCATCTGATGTTCCTGTGATTATTAAGTCGTCTACATAAATACAAATGTAGATCATTCCTTCTTCTGTTCTTTTTATGAGTAGACTTGCGTCTGCCTTCCAACTTTGGTATCCAAGTTCGTTTAGATATTTCACAAGTCTGTAATTCCAAGCTCTTGGAGCTTGCTTTAGTCCATAAAGTGCTTTTCTTAACTTACAGACAAAATTTGGGTATCCGAAACTTTCGAACCCTTTAGGTTGTTCCATGTATACTTCATCAGAAATGTATCCATTCAGAAATGCGTTCTTTATATCTAGCTGACTTAGCTTCCATACTTTTGATGCAGCTACGGCAATTACTGTTCTTATGGTTGACATCCTTGCCACCGGACTAAACGTCTCATCATAATCTATGTCATGCTTCTGGGCATAGCCTTTGACCACCAGCCTTGCTTTGTGTCTGGCTATCCTTCCATTTGCAAATTTCTTTATTTTGAAAACCCATTTTTTTTCGATTACTTTCTTACCATTTGGTTTCGGAACAAGTTCCCATGTCTTGTTCTCCTCCAGTGCGCTGATTTCTTCTTTCATTGCTTCTTCCCATTGCTTCTTGCCTTTTGCTTCATCATAGCTTTGTGGTTCTTCATCATCTTTGACCATATATGCATAGTCTTTCTGAGTTATGTATGAAGTATCATACGAGTACCTTTCTGGTTGTCTTCTATTCCTGTTCGACCTTCTTGGTTCAAACTCTTCATATGTATCTGAATGCATTTCTTCATCAAATCTCGAATCATCTTCATTTCTCATACCTGATCCGTTCCTGGACGTACTTGCCTGCATATGATTTTCATCTCTGTTTACCTGAACAATTGATTTCCCTTTCTCTCTTCTTTTTATTTCTTCTTCGAATTCTTCAGTCGTATGACTTTGATCTGCTTACCAGCTTTTCTGTTCATCAAATGTAACATCTCTAGACATAGTAAATTGTTTGGTTAGAGGATTCCATAACCTGTAACCCATCTGCTTTTCATCATATCCGACGAACACATATTTCTCTGCTTTCGGTTCAAGCTTATGTCTGAGTTGAGACGGTACATAAGCATACGCTACTGATCCAAACACTTTGTAGTGATCAAGTGTTGGCTTCTTTCCCCACCAAGCTTCATAAGGGGTCATTCCTTCCAATGTTGTACATGGTAATCTGTTTACCAAGTATGTAGCTGTGTTTACAGCTTCAACCCAAAGATAATTTGGACAATCTTTTTTGTTTAGCATGGCTCGTGCAAATTCAACTAGAACTCGGTTCCTTCTTTCTGCTACTCCATTTTGTTGTGGTGTATATCTGCAGGTTATTTCTCTCTTGATACCTGCATTCCAAAGATAGTCATTGAATTCTCGGGAGAAGTATTCTCCCCCTCCATCAGACCTCAGTCTTTTAAGTTTTCGTCCGGTAAGTCTTTCAGCATATGCATGAAAACGCCTGAAAGCTCCAAATACTGCTGATTTCTCTTTCAAAACATAAAGAGTTATCCACCTAGTTGCATCATCAATGAATAAAACATAGTACCTTGATCCACTGATTGATCCTTCTTTCGTTGGCCCCCACACATCTGTATGAATAAGCTCGAGTACTTCATCATGTTTGAATCCTTTCTTCTGGAAAGGTAACCTGTGGGCTTTTCCCAACTGACATGCTTCACACTTGTGAATCATATGTTGATTCTGTATATTTGGTAATCCCAATACTGACTGATTCGTTATCATAGCTTTAATGCCTTTTCATTGAAATGACCCAATCTCTTATGCCAGAGATCAAGCTCTGTAATTACCTTTTCTCCATGTGTGAGCAACGCTTGGCCAATGTTCCCTTGTACTCTTAAAGTAAAAAGTCTGCCTTCTTTCTTACCAGAGACGATCTGATTGTATCCGTTCTCGGGATCTTCTACAAATATTCCTTTATTTGTAAATCTGACCTGGAAACCTTTCTCAACTATCTGTCCCACGCTAATGAAATTTTTCGGTATTGTTGGAACATACAAAACATTGGTTAGCAAATCTGCTCCACTCTTGCATTTCACTTTTCCAATTGAGTGAACGCTATGTCTGGTATTGTCACCTGTTTGAACAGTGTGACTAGAACTACCTTTTTCTAGTTCTGACATTAGTTATATATTTCCTGACAAATGATTAGAGCATCCAGAATCAATGTAGAATACCTTTAGGTCTTCATTTTTTGATGTGCTGATAGAGTTCATCATCAATGATGTATGACTTTCATTCTGCGTGTCGTTTGCATAGTTGTTGTAGGTGGTGTTGTAGGATTGATTCTGTCCCCAACTTCTCACTCCACCTCTACCATAGCCTCCTCTTTGATTCTGTCTTCCTCTTTGATATCTTCCGCTTCTGCCTCTACTATTACTGTTTTGATTTTGATTTGATCCTTGTTGATTGTGCCAGCAATCATGAGCCAAATGATTACTGAGTCCACAGATCCAGCAAGCCTTCTTGTTGGTATTTTGGCTACTTCTTCCTCTTCCACAACCTCTTGCTCTTCCTCTACCAGTGCCTTTACCTCTTGCGTAATAGGCCTGAGAGGTCGACTCTTCTTCGTCTTTTGACTTACCTTTGTCTTTGTTTTTGTTCTTTATGTACATTGCAGAGCTTTGTCCTTTATCTGCATCTCCTTTCAGGTCTTGCTCATATGTGAGCATCAAACCAAGCAACTGATTTAAATCTGGCACAAAATGATTTAAAGAAAGTTTAGTTGATAGTACGAAAGGTTTCCACCTTTCATCTCCTCTCAACCCTGTGAGCACTTGCGCTATCAATCTATGATCTTCGACTTCTTCATTTATGGATCCAAGACTATCTGCTAGATCCTTCATTTTAGTGACGTAGTCACTAATGCTTTGACTTGACTTCTTTTTGAATGTCGTAAATTCAGACCATAAACTAGCCTTCCTGGCTTTCGTAGTGTTTTGGAAATGATCTTCCAATGCACTCCATATGTCCTCTGCTTTCTCCAGACCTCTAATATGCGGTAGTAGATGGTCTGTTACGGTATTATAGATGTAGGCTCTTGCCGTTGCATCTTTCTTCTGCCATAGCTTCAAGGCTTCTAATTCTTCTTTTTCCGGTTGACTATCATCTTCGAAAGTCGGATTCTTTTCTTCTCCGGTCACGTACATCATTAAGTCCTTACTCATAAGTAAGGCTTCCATGCGCATTACCCATGCGGGATAATTATCTCTGTCCAACTTATCAATGGTAACGTGCTCTGCCATGATCTTCTTGTTTTTGTTACTTCCAATGAGCTTTTGAGAATCTTTCTGCTCTTTAGAATCTTTCTCGTTCTGGTTCCACTCGTTGTGGTTAACCAGCTCTTGTTTCCAATAATGGTGAATACTCTGGGCTTTGATTAGATATGCCTAGCTCTGATACCACTATTGCGGATGTGTGGTATACTTCCTTTACTCTGATACCACTTCTTGACGACGCGACGAAGGCTGAACCTTTAAGCCTGCGGAAACCGCCACGCCCAAGAAGAGCTAATGCTAGAGTGATTCAGAATACCTCTGTAATCAATCAATAGCTTAGCATAGTCTAGCCCTCAACATATAAGACTGCGCTTTAAATTCACTGGAAAAATTTCACCGAAACTTCATCGGACTGTCACTGGACTGACACCGTAATAGTACCGGAATTGTACCGGAATGAACTTCAATTCTGTTTATAATTACTTCAAGTGAACATACATGAAGTAAGAAAGTGACGCAAAAGCTTTCTTAACTTACTGAACTCTTTCTGAAGTTTAAGAAAAAACTCCACTAGTTCAGACGAACCTTTTCCGGTCAGACTTTGTACTATGTGTAGATATCTTTTTCACCGGAAACCTTAATCAACTAAAAGTAGAGATGTCTAGCTACAGAATGAGCTATCTCTCATACAAAACTTCGCATTACTCTGCGAAATCTACTTCGTTCTTCTACCGGAAAACACATTTACAGTAAGAACTACAACTGACCGAAAATACGTTTACTGAGAAGACGTTAACTGTTAACTGACGTTAACCATAACACAAACAAACTCTGTCTTTCGCTTACAAACAGTACGCACAAACATCCACATGAACATGTGTTTTCTATTAGAGAAGATGTGTACAAGTGAGCTTGGCCTCTTCTTGCTCAAGCTACAGAAACTCTCCTATACTGAGTAGTTTCTTATTACCATCTCTCTCTCAGATGAATACCCAATATCTCAGGCTTCTGTTATTCATCTATACATACACAATCTCTGGCGTCTTCTTCTACATACACGATCTCTGGTGTGTTCTTCATAACTAAAGCTCTCCGTCTCTCATTCTCTATCTATATATCTTCTTCTATATGTGCTCTTATTTATACTGCGCGCTCTTCTTATGCAAGTTCTTGTTCGCACTTCCCTTCTATTATTCCTTTGCAGGTTCTCTCTTTGTACAGTTTGATTTGGTGTAACGAACTCTAATCCTGGGAGATTCTGTACTGTACACAACGGTCGTGGATTTGTCCCTCCACTAAGGCTTTGGATTTTCTCTGATTCTGCTTCCCCCTTTTTTTTTATGTCTGTTTGTCAAATTCGTGAGTGTTTCTTCAACATTATGGTGGCCTCATGTTTACAAAGATGCTATCAAGTTTGCCAAAGGATGTGATATCTACCAGAGATATGCTCCCAAGCCTAGTAGACTGAATTTTCAACCATTAGTAATCTCCACTGGATGGCTACCTTTCGAGCGATGGGGACTTGATTTCATTGGACCAATCAGCCCAACTGGTCAACCTGGTGGTAGGAAGTATATCTTGATGGCCACATGTTATTCTACTAAGTGGGTAGAAGCTAAGGCTACTACTGATTGTACTTCCACTACAGTAGCCAAGTTTATGTATAAAAGAATATTCTCAAGATTTGGTTGCCCTCTTGAAGTCACTAGTGATAGAGGCACGCACTTTGTAAACCAATTGTTGCAAATAACCTTTGACAGGTACAAGATCTTTCATAAGAAATCCTGTGCATACTACCCAAGAGCAAATGGGCAGGCAGAAAGTTCTAACAAAATTTTGATTGGATTACTACACAAATTAGCCTTTGACCATCACAGTTCATGGCCACAAGCCCTAATTGGTGCAATATGGGCTTTCCGAACAACCAGAAGGGGCACCACGAGAGAGAGCCCATTTCTTCTAGTCTATGGGAAAGAGGCATTAGCCCCTTTCGAATTCATCATTAGAAAAGAAGTTGAAGCAAAAAGAATTGATGTTGACCCTCACATTAGAAGATTGGTAGCATTGGAGGAATATAGGGAAACAGCTATGAAGAGGCTGCAGGAAAAGCAGGAAGAAAGGAAACATTCATGACAGACACTTAAGGACCAATAAGGTGGAAGAAGGAGCTCTAGTGCTGATATATCAGATTCTAGCTATACCAACTAAATTGGCACCAAAATAGTCAGGACCCCACAAAGTGCTGAGGATATTTCAATAAGGAGCAGTGCAAGTAGAGGACCTATAGGGTGAGAAATTGCCTCTAGTCAACATTTCCAGGGTGAAGGCTTATCTAGGGTGAACGCTTATCTAACTTGCAACATTTTGAGAAAAAAAATCAATCGTTGTATATACCCTAATTCTCATTTCAGCTTGCTTTGCCCATAGACAGTTCTAATTTTGTTCTTAGAAGTTTAGCCAACATTGAAGAATTGCACCGAGATGGTGCAACATCTTGATGTGGGGGACTGTAAGGGAGCAAGATTTCATCTTGATTCTATGCTGGCCGCCAAAAAAAAAAAAAGTCTTGGCACCCCTTCTTTTCGTCCTTGAGAGCTCACTCCATCTGAAAAAATTCATTCTCTAAATTTCAGCCCTCCAAAATTCAGCCTTCAAAATTCAGCCCTCCAAATTTAGCCTTCAAAATTCAGCCATCCAAAATTCAGCCTTCAAAATTCAGCCCTCCAAAATTCAGCCTTCAAAATTCAGTCCTCCAAAATTTAGCCTTCAAAATTCAGCCCTCCAAATTCAGCCTTCAAAATTAAGCCCTCCAAAATTTAGCCCTCAAAATTCAGCCCTCCAAAATTCAGCCTTCAAAATTCAGCCCTCCAAATTCGGCCTTCAAAATTCAGCCCTCCAAAATTCAGGCTTCAAAATTCAGCCCTCCAAATTCAGCCTTCAAAATTCAGCCCTCTAAATTTCAGCCTCCAAAATTCAGCCCTCAAAATTTGTCCCTCAAAATTCATCCTCGGCATCATTTTTCATCCCTCAAAATTCAACCCTCAAAATTTGTTCTTCAAAATTTGACCTTCAAAATTTGTCCTTTTGTTCGTCAAAATTTATCCATCAAAATTTGACCTTCAAAATTTGTCCTTTTGTTCGTCAAAACTTGTCCCTCAGTCAAAATTTGTCCCTCAAAATTTGTCCTTCAAAATTTGTTCTCCAAAATTTGTCCTTCAAAATTTGACCTTCAAAATTTGTCCTTTTGTTCGTCAAAATTTGTCCTTAAAAATTTGACCTTCAAAATTTGTCCTTTTGTTCGTCAAAATTTGTCCTTCAAAATTTGTCCCTCAGTCAAAATTTGTCCCTCAAAATTTTTCCTCCAAAATTTGTCCTTCAAAATTTATCCCTCAAAATTTGTCCTTCAAAATTTATCCCTCAAAATTTGTCCTTCAAAATTTGTCCTTCAAAAATTTGTCCCTCAGTCAAAATTTGTCCCTCAAAATTTGTCCTTCAAAATTTCTCCGTCAAAATTTGTCCTTCAAAATTTGACCCTCAAAATTTGTCCTTCAAAATTCATCCTTCAAAATTCGTCCGGGGCGCTAGAATCAAGTCGGCTATCAGATTTGTGATGAAGTGTTGATTCATGAAAGATTCCCGCATTCAAGGCCATATTCTGAAGTCTTCAGGCGCTTTTGAGTCAGTTGGCTGTCAATACCAGAATTAGACCACCTACTCAAAATTAGCAAACTCTCCTTCCACTTTCATTAGACTAGTTCGGCGCATGTGCAGCGTGCAGTGATGGTGCAGTAAATGATGGGATTCGGTGGAAGCCACTTTCTTGGCCGCACGTGTGCAGTGAACAGTGATGGTGCCTTAAATGATGGAATCCGATGAAAGTCTCTCTCTTGGCTCGAGATCTATATAAGAAGCAGTTTGCACTCGTTTGGGGTACACATACACACATATACACGTAAGTTCAGATGGTCAAAAATATATGTTAGCGAAGGGTCCATTCGGAAGAATATACAGAGATTTAGGAAGCTGAGGGATACACCCAGTGTCGTCTCTCTGTGATTCTAGCTTTTGCCTATTTGGGTCTACTTGTGTTACTGTAGTATTTTGAGAGTGTTCTAATCAGGCTTCTCCTTGATTATTCTCTGCTCATTGATGTGATTTTGCCCACTGTGGAAGAAGCTTCTCTGTTGGAGAATATACAGAGTGAGAGCTTCAGTGTTGGGGGTAGTTAGCATGACAGTGAGATTGGATATACTGGGATAGTCACTTGTAAGCTGGAGCTCATAGCATTGTATACCGCACTTGTATACCTTCTCTGCGTTGTATTACTTTCTCTATGTTGAGATGTCCTAGTTCATCTTTCGAGTGATCAGACCTTTTGTACTTTTAAAAATTTTATCATTTGTGAACTAGCGCAATTGTTTTTCAATCTTGATTGAACTAGCCTTTTTCAGCATCTTTGTAACACTCCAATTGTTTCTTGGTTTATCTTCTCAAGTAGTACCTCACACAATGATGTACAGGGTATACTTCCCTAAGGAGAACCTCCCTTGAGTAGAAGGAGTACTAGAAGTATAGACCCAATTACCCCCTCTACATTTGGTGATACCTACACTCTATATTCAAGTCAAGTGATACAACATTCTATATGTACACTAATGACACTGTTCCTTATTCTGATTATGATGATCCATGCTCTTTTTCAATTGTTTATGGGTTTCAGAAACCTCTTTTATGGACCAGACTTCAAGAACTTTCCCTTGGGGGTGTGTTTTTCTCATTGATGTTGTGGGATTGTGTCCAAAACACTATTTCAATGTCCAAGATTCATCCCTAGAGCATAAAGTTTGGTTTGAAGAAGCACATCTATTTATTTGAGATTGGGAAAGTTCTTAAATGGGCATTTTTCTTAATGCTTAAGGAGAGGCTTGTAAATCTGATGCACTTCGTTTCTCTTTTGTGATGTGCGATCTATTTATTTTGTGTGATCTATTATGGGTGATGAGATTTCATGTCATATGCATCCATTTGGGTTAATAAGGTAAGGCCTAGCTTTTGGGGGCTTGATTTCATTTTGTGAGATTTTGATAAGGGTCACTCATGCATTTCATTGAGGTAGGGAAGCATTATTTGCTCACATTATTATCTCTCTATAACAACTCTTTATAAAATTATAGAAACAGTCAAGTGCTAATCAATTAGGAGTTAGCATTGCAACATCATGCTTTCGGTTGTCTTAGCTGCACATACGACCCTCTAAGTTATCAGAAGGATTTCTATTTCATTTCTATCATTATGATGTTTCTAGTATATTTCAAGCGTCCATAGCTTGTTTCGGTTTGCATGTATTTTAATCCATGTTTATCAATAGGTAGAACATGTTACTATTCTAGAAAATGGAATGGTAAAATAATGAGGTTCATGGTAATGGCACAAATCATTTATTAACGATTAAGATAATTTCAATACTTGGCATGTTCGAGTCATGAAGCATTGTAGAATATAAAAGCTAGTCAAATTTTCATTCAAAAGATTGAAGTATCGTGATTGTTCTTTACGGCATAACTACAACATTATTGTTGTTTAAAATTTATGGAATGGTTTAAGCAATTAATACTTAACAGCTGGATCAACTTCGAGGATATCGACCCTCGCATAAACATCTCCTACGAAGAATGGAACACTTTGCAAAGCAGATACCTCGCTTGGGATCGTCACAAGACTCGCCTTCTCATGGGACACGACACACCGAACTCGCTTGGTCTCAAATGGCACAATGGAAATAGCCTACTCAAAATCCCGAACATCAAAGAAACGGCTGACCTCCAGATCAGCCTCAACAAGAAGTGGTGCCTGTCTTGGACGCGGCTTCGGTGGGACATGAAATTCATGGGTATCTGGCACCCCCTTATAGAGATTAAGAAGTCTGTCCTCTTATGGCAAATTCTTCATCGGGGAATTTGGACCAACCATAAGGCTAGCAAACTTTGTGGGATCCCTCCTTGGTGCAAACACTGCCACCGTGCTATCGAAGATGTCCCACACATCTTCCTTACTTGCCCCAACTCCTACAGAGTTTGGCAGACGGTTGGAACGAAAATGAGACTTCAAAAACAGCTTAGTTGGAAACAAGTCCTTTTGGGAGAAGCGATCGGCTGCTCTGCGACACTCTGGAACGCCATCAGAGGGGAAGCCCTGTGGAAAATTTGGCGGGAGAGGTGTGCTCTCAACTTCGGCAATCCCCCCAGGGAGTGGTCGATTGAGAAATCACTATTCCTCCTTGGCAAAAGGATCGTTAACAGTAAGAAATCCCCCCCCTTCAGGCACCATCAAGTCCTCCTTTTGATCAACAACAAGCTCAAACCCAAATGGGCCCCGCATGAGGGCGATGAGAGGGTGATTAACCTTCTCTGTAATGCAACCTAGGATTCAATCAAGCTTCCCCTGCTTTGTGGGATTTGGGGGGTCCCGTGGGCACTAGTCCCCTTCTATTGTACCTTTGTTTCTTAATTTAATTCAAGTCCGGGAGAGTAGGCTATTGCCGAACTTCCTTTATATAAAATTAATACTTAACACATAATTTTGCATGATGGAGAACAAAAGAAGACATTTGTGCATGAGGAAAGTTGAGAGGAAAAATAGACACAATATAGATATGTGAACTGGCTTGTCCACCCCACCTACAACAACCTATTATATACAAGTAGAGGATCCATGTCCTCCAATCCTTTTCCAACCCACTTTCCTACTAAAGTGGTGGTCAAGAATGCTAGGCTTTCTTAGCCACACATTCGTGTTCCCAAGGTGCCTCCTTAGACTATAACCTTAATTTATAAGATTTACTTCCCTGTAGTTCCATTTTTTCTTCACAATAATTTTGGAAGGTGTATAGAAAAGATTCTCTAATCGTTGCTCCCATCGACCCCTATGTACAATACACATAGTCATCTATATGTGTTATTTTCTCATATCCTTAACCTAAACAAGACTCTTGGGAAGGAAAAATAAGAAATGGAATACCATCTTAACATATTTATACTATCTCCTATCATATACACCTACCTTCCAAACTGTTACTCCCATAAAACCAACATCATCCAAATGACCTGATTCCATAATGTGATGTATCCATATTGAAGCAATAACGTGAAATATAACGTGAAATATATATATATATATAAAGGAGTACATATATATATAGCAGCATACATATACTGCTATATATATATATATATATATATATATATATATATATATATATATATATATATATATATATATATATATATATATATATATATATATATATAGTATATACTGCTATATATATAAGAATGATACTAAGTCAAAAACACTTTTGTGAACACTACAATGGCCTCTAGACACTCCATAGACTAAATCTTGATTATGTGTAACAATAAAACAATAAGAGATCTCTACAAAAGTGCTACAAACTTGAATTTAGATAGTCTAGCCAAGGATGCTCAATCACACTGTCATGTCAACTGCCACACGACTAAGATGCCCTCCCTATGTATAAGAATCATAGAGAGTCTTCGAGACATAATGGATAAGTAATTTGAAATAAGAAGCAAAGAGCAACCTAGAAATAGCTAGATAGAGAGGCAAGGATCTAAATATGGGTCTAAATATCTAGGCAAGGATCATGGATTTGGTGTGATTAGGCTAGAGGGAGGCAACTTGTGGATCTCTATCATCTTCTATGGGTGGATATGGAAAATTAGGTTCTAAGAAGGGTGGTGTTTGATTCTACATTTCTCTCCATTTCTTAGCTCATACCACTTCTTGGAGTTCTCATTGTTTTTGGCTTTTTATATCCAAATTTGGAAAGCTTTCCTCATGGACATTGAATTATATTTGTGTAGGTGATTACAAAGTCTAGTTTTGAAGTGCTCACTCTTGTAGCTCTATCGTTTGAGTTGGAATCTCTTGAAACTTTTATTGTATAGTCAATTTCCCAAATACAGCTTCAGGAATGCGTTCATAAGGGAAGAGTGGAGGAACCCTTTCTAAAAAATTTTGAGCTACTTCAACTATTTGGTAGTAGATCTCTAGCTATTGAATTTCTAAGCTTTGTCTAGGGTAGGATGTAATATCATGATTTTCTATTTTAGTTCCTTTAAGGAATCACTTGCAGTAGGCTTGTAGTAGCTTCCTGAGAATTTGTTGAAGTATAGAAGAGGCTCTAGATTTACCTTATTGAGCCTCACAGTCGGTTTTCACACTCATTTGACTTGCTTATCTAGCTCCGTAATGCACTTTTTCATTCATCTTAGTCTCTTGTCACATTGTCTTTTCACTAATGTTCCTTGTTTTTTCTTGTTAAAGGATATATCTACTCCTTTATATTTGGCTTTCCATTTCTTCTTTGATTGAGATCGAGTGATAACATGGACTAGAATTGCCTATTTTTCATTACTCTCACTCATCTCAATATCATTAGGATTTTGATAGGCTTGGGGAACCAACATCACTCTTAATGGAATAGCCAGATTATATCTGATTCAATGGGTAAATCTAAAGTCACAAGAGAGACTTGGTCTCTGAAAATTGATGGAGGCATTTGGGAACTATTAGATGCCTCTATGTGATGCCGAGTTCCTCTAGGCTTGTTTCAGTTGCTTATTCTTTCACTTGAGCTTTTATAACCACTTAATGCAACTCCTTTTATGCATGTTTCTTTGGATTAGAATTAAACATGTCTAAGTTCACTGGAGTGATTTGCAAGTCCATCATTGGGCAGTAAGGGCAATAATTGAGTATACAGGACACCACACACTTTGGAAATTGAGCATTTGCTCCTTCCCACATTTCATCTACGACTCTAGATGATAGAAATATTTGTCTAGGCCACGTATCAACCCAATGCGTTCTTAGATGGATTGAGAGTTGATCATAGAAATAAGGATATCATCTATGGATAGTAGAACAAACTAGTTGGATATTAAATCAAACAAAGGATATCCATACAAGGATGGTCTAAGAGAAAAGGCTACCCAAATTCTTGAACATTAGCTTTAAGCTTTATCTTCAAAAGTTATGTTGATCTATTCACATCCATTAAAATCCACTAAAATCCTTTTTAATGGATTGCAAAAGAGAAGCCAATTGTAAGAATCATTTTTTTTTATTTGGATGTAGACCCTATATAAATAGAACTTAGCCAAAGACAAGAACCCATCAAAGTCCTCTCTGAATGCAAATTTAGTTATGGATCCACGAAAAGGGGAAAAGAAACTGAAGTGGTTGGTTCAGATATCTATTCAAGATTGTTTTTATGATGTATGTAGTGCAAAGGTGGTTGCTCAATAAACGTTGCATCTTTGATGAGCACCTAGATGACCTTCAAGGAAGGAATCTAATTAAGAAAGATACCATATTAATGTTCAGAAGTTAATTTGTAAATATATATGTATATACCTAATGTTTTCTACTTTAATATTTAAGATGGAAAAAAATCAATTAAAGAGTGGAAGAAAAGGACTTGGACTGGGAATGTTGATGATGATCAAACCACGAGATCTCAATCACATTACTGAATGATAAAGAAGTGATACATTTCCATTCTAACTTCTTTTCTTCTTCAAATGTATATAGAAATGCATTGCATTATGTATGCGACTAACATGTTGAGAGTTGTAGAGACATAGAATCCTATAGAAAGGAGTAAGTGTTTGGAATTTTCGCAATTGAATTAAGAATTTTGTGAGTGAATATCTAAGTATAAGAAGTTGATGCGTGACCAAATGCCTATTGTTAGTCTCTTGCTAGACCTTTCCGCTAGATCTTTTTTCCATCTTCATCATAGTGAAGGATGTGTCATGCAACAACATCAATGCGTATGGAAGATTTCTCCTCCTTTTGTTAGAAGAATTATGGAAGAGGTAGATCTGTAAATATTAATCACTTTCAAATCTTTGGTAGTGAATTGCAATCAGCATTCCTTCTACCAAGAGCCTTGTGAAACGTTTTTCATGATGCAATATAGAAACAATTCTATCCGAAATAGTTCTATTAATGCTTTGAGCTATACAATTTTGTATTTGAGTATAAGGACCTATAAGCTATTTGCAATTTCCTCTAGATTGAAACAATGTCTTACATTTCGGGAGATATGCTCACCCCCATTGGCTAAATGTAAATTCTTAAGCTTAGTTCCACTTTCAATCTCTACTAAAGCAAGCTATTCTTTGGAAGTAGGAAATATCTTCCTTTGACCGGATATGATATACCTACACTTCTCTACTAGTATGATCAATGAAAGTGACAAAGTAGAGAGAACCACCTCATCACCTAGTGGGCATAGGATAACATAGGTCTATGTGAACAAGATCTAATGACAGAATTGAAGATTGAATGTGCACTCTATGCATTCATCCTTATTCAAATTCGTATTTCGTTTCTGTGGGGAACTCTTACGCGCACGAACAGTACTCAGCAGACCTCTAGAGAGCGAACAGATCAGGTATTTCCTTACGCAAGAGAGAGAGAGAGGGAGATAGAGAGAGGTGTGTGTGTCATGTCTATGGT
>CM035423.1:120549149-120561649 GCA_020310875.1 Ceratopteris richardii | reverse complement strand
GCATGAAGTGAGTTATATTTGCGAGCTAATACACCACACACTTGTCTATGGGCAGCAACCTTTAGCTCGCGAAATGAAGTCCTTGATTTCCTTGAACTTCACTAGAGTTTTTACTCCATTCGTAATCGTGTTTGGAAGGTATGGCTGGTGAAAAAGGAAGCCTTTTAAGTTGAGAGGCTCAAACTTAAGTTTGAGTCTCTAAATAGGACATGAGGCTCAACTTAAGTGTGAGCCTCTAAATATGATATGAGGCTCGAACTTAAGTTCGAGCCTTTGAATCTTGATATTGTTGTGTCACATAATACGAGGCTCCAACTTAAGTTCAAGATTTTGAATTATATCAAGCAGTCTATTGGGTTACATGACACGAACTTAAATTCGAGCTTGTAAGCTTTTTCATGGAAAAGAAGAGTATTTTTTAAGTCAAATCTATTTTGAGATTTGAACAAAAGAAACTCGAAATTATGTTCTAGCCTGTTAATTTGAGCACTCAATTCACATGATATGAGGATCGAACTTAAGTTTGAGCCTCTCAATATGATATGAGGCTCGAACTTAAGTTTGCGCCTTTGAATTTTGAATTTGTTCTGTCATAGGAAGCTCGGACTTAAGTTTGAGCTTTTGAATCATATGAAGTCTGAGTCTGTTGAGTTACAGGATATGAGGGTCGAACTTAAGTTTGAGCCTCTCGATTTTTTCAAGGAAAAGAAGAGTATTTTTAACTCAAATTTTTTTTGAAATTTGAAGAACTAAAGACGCTCGAACTTAAGTTCGAGCCTGTTAAGTTGAACACTCTTCTCTATTCAAGTTGGGATCTAAAAAGCTCGAACTTAAGTTTGAGCCTTTGATCAAGTTCAAATTCGAGAAGTCAAAACGAAACTTAAGTTTGAGAGTTTGAGAGGATTGAACTTGAGTTTGAGTTTCAATTTAACTTGGAAATAGAGAGAGTCCCTAACCTGTATTCGATTTGGAGTCCAAATTAAGTTTGAGTTTCTATTCAACGTTGAGTAGCATATATTCAAGTTTAGAGTGAAACCTCTATTCAACTTGAAGTTAGTGAAGCTATAACTTTTGTGCGTACTATATACACAAAAATACGCACATAGAAAGATATACATAGTAGCATTTATGTATGTATACTATATATGTTGTTTGAGCCAGAAGGGTCAAATTTCAGCCAGTATCAACTTTGTGCATCTATGTCTACATCTATGCGAGCTCGTGTTGGTAGAGTGTGTGCATGTACATGAACCTCGGCATAGGTCCTTGACCTTCACTAGAGTTTTTAGTTTGCTCGTAACTCTGCTTGTAGCCACGACTAATGCAAAAGGAGGCATAGTACAACATTACAACACTTGTGTAAAAATTGGTGGTTGCACTATTATGAGAAGTTCCAATTCTCACATGGAAGTTGAATGAAGTGAATTATATTTGCGACCCAATACACTATTCATTTGTCTATGGGAAGCCACCTTTAACTTGCAAAATGAAGTCCTCAATTCAAAGTTACATGGGTTTCCGTTTTCATCCTGCTCTATATATGAGAGGGTCAAACTTAAAGTTTGAGCCTTTAAATATGATATCAAGTTCGAACTTAAGTTCGAACCTCTTAATTTTGATTTTGTTGTGTCACATTATATGAGGCTCAAACTTAAGTTTGAGCTTTTGAATCATATCAAGTAGTTTGTTGAGTTACATGATATGAACTTAAGCTTGAGCCTCTCAGCTTTTCCAATGAAAAGACGAGTATTTTTAACTCAAATCTATTTTGAAATTTGAACAAAAGAACGCTCGAACTTAAGTTTTAGCCTTTTAAATTGAGAGGCTCAAACTTAAGTTCGAGCCTCTAAATATGATATGAGGCTCAAACTTAAGTTCGAGCCTCTAAATATGATATGAGGCTCAAACTTACGTTCGAGCCTCTAAATATGATATGAGCCTCGAAGTTAAGCTCGAGGCTCTGAATTTTGATTTTGTTTTGTCACATAATATGAAGCTCGAATTTAAGTTCAAGATTTTGAATCATATCAAGCAGTCTATTGGGTTATATGATACGAAATTAAGTTTGAGCCTCTCAGCTTTTCCAACCAAAAAGCGCTCGAATTTTGAACTCAAATTTAATTTGAAATTTGAGCAAAAGACTCTCAAACTTAAGTTCGACCCTGTTTAGGTGAACACTCTCCTCTATTCAAGTTGGGATCTAACAAGCTTGAACTTAAGTTTGAGCCTCTGATCAAGTTCAAATTCAAGAAGTCGAAACTTAAGTTTGAGAGTTAGAGGATTGAACTTGAGTTTGAGTTTCAATTTCACTTGGTAATAGAGAGAGTTGGAGCCTGTATTTAGTTTGGAGTCCAAATTAAGTTTGAGCCTCTATTCAACTTTGAGTATCATAAGTTCAAATTTAAAGTGCAACGTGTATTCAACTTGAAGTCAGTGAAGCCTACTGTATAAAAAAAAAACACAAACACAAAGATATGCATAACAACATTTATATATGTATAATATATATGCTATTTGAGCTTTGAACCAGAAGGATCAAATTTTAGTTTGAGCCTTTATTTAACTTTGGGGTTTGAGCCTTTATACAATTTGGAGTCGCACTTAAGTTTGAGGCTCTATTCAACTTTGATTACGATAAGTTCAAATTTATAGTGGAAACCTCTATTCAACTTCAAGTCAATGAAGCTGAACGTAAGTTTGGATATTGATTCAAGTTGGAGTTTAAGATTCTATTGACCTTGGAATCGAAGAGGCTGAACTTAAGTTTGAATCTCATGCTCGAATTTAAGTTTGAGCCTCTATTTAATTCGGATTTAGAGAAGCTTGAACTTAAGTTCCAGTCTTTATTCAACTAAGAGTGAGAAAGGCTAAAACTTAAGTTCGAGCATGTTAAGTTCAACACTCTCTTGGATCCAAAAGGACTTACATATTCGAACTCAAGTTCGAGCCCATGAGTCATATCAAGTTTGGGATTGTTGGCTCACATGATATGAGGCTCCAACTTAAGTTCGAGCCTCTTAAGTTTTTCTAGCAAAAACAAGCTTCAACTTAAGTTCGAGCCTCTCAAGTTTTCTGGTAAAAACACTAATATTTTTAACTCAAATCTTATTGCATCTACAAAAGCTAAGTCTCTGAATCATATGAGTTGAGTTATGAAGCTCAGACTTTTTCAGCTTTTCCAAAAGTTTCTAGAACTTAAGTTCGAGCCTCTTAACTCATGAATCCAAAAGAGCTCAGAGGCTCGAACTTAAGTTCGCACCTTTAGAATCATATCAAGTTTGAGTCTTCACATGATATGAGACTCGAAATTAAGTTTGAGCCCATGAATTTTATGTTGTGTCACATAATATGAGGCTCGGACTGCTTTGAATCATGTCAAGTCTCAGTTTGTTTAGTTACAAATGAGGCTCGAACTTAAGTTCGAGCCTCTAAGCTTTTTCAGCAAACATGATAGTATTTTTAACTTGAATCTATTTTTAAATTTTAATAAAAGACACTCAAAGTTAAGTTTGAGCTTATTACATTGAATACTCTCTTACATCCAAAAGAACTAACTGAAGGTGAAGCTTAGGTTTGGATGTCGATTCAAGTTGGAGTTTAAAATTGAATGTCTGTTGAACGTAGAGTCGGCCAATGAATTTTATGTTGTGTCACATAATATGAGGCTCCGACTGCTTTGAATCATGTCAAGTCTCAGTTTGTTTAGTTACAAATGAGGCTCGAACTTAAGTTCGAGCCTCTAAGCTTTTCTAGCAAACAAGATAGTATTTTTAACTTGAATCTATTTTGAAATTTTAATAAAAGACGCTCGAACTTAAGTTTGAGCCTATTACATTGAATACTCTCTTACATCCAAAAGAACGAATTGAAGGTGAAACTTAGGTTTGGATGTCGATTCAAGTTGGAGTTTAAAATTGAATGTCTATTGAATGTAGAGTTAGAGAGGTTTGAACTTAAGTTTGAATCTCTATTCAATGTGCAGTTTGAAGGGCTCGAACTAAATCTATTCAAGTTGGAATCTAACAAGCTCGAACTTAATTTTGAGAATCACAGAGGATTAAACTTTTGTTTGAGAAACCCAAACTTACGTTTGTAAATCAGATAGGATTGAAATTCAAACTATGAACTTCAGTTTGAATTTCATTTCAACTTGGATAGAGAGAGTTTGAGCCTGTATTCAATTTGGAGCCTTTGAATCATATCAATTTTAACTGAAATCTACAAGAGCTAATCCTCTAAATCATATCGATTTCAGCCATTTAGGTTCAAGAGGACTAATATCTTCTTGCATCTACAAAGGCTAAGCCTCTAAATCATATCAAGTTGAGTCTGTTATGGCAAATGAAATGAAGCTCAAACTTTTTCAACTTTTCGAAAAGTTGTTGGAAAGTAGCCTCTTAACTCATGCATCCAAAAGAGCTAATAGGCTTGAACTTAAGTTCGAGCCTTTGAATAGCAAGATGATCAAAAGCTGAAAAGTTTAAGCCTCTGAAAGATGAACAAAAGATGCTCGATCTTAAGTTCGAGCCTCTTAACTCTTGCAAGAGATATCCGGGTCGAACTTAACTTCGAGCCTTTGAATCATATCAAGTTTGTTCACATGGCCCATCAGTTTTTAGTTTGTTGTGTCACATAATATGAGGCATGAGGCTTGAACTTAAGTTCGAGCCTTTTAATCATATCAAGTTTTAGTCTATTGAGTTAGATGATATGAGTTTGAGCCTCTTAGCTTTTCTAGCAATAAGAATTGAATCTCTCTTGAACTTAGAGTTGAAGAGGCTCAAACTCAAGTTTGAAGCTCTATTCAATGAGCAGCTTGAAAGGCTCGAACTTAAGTTTGAGCCTCTATTCAATTGGGAATTTGAGAAGCTTAAAATCAAGTTTGAGAGACAGAAAGGATTCAACTTGAGTTTGAGTTTCAATTCAACTTGGAGATAGAGAGAGATTGAGCCTATACTCAATTTGGGAAGGCCTGCTTTTGGGAAGGCCTTGGTTAAGGCAGGCAAAAGCACTACAAGATTGGGGAAGAAACCAGATGTGGATTTCCTCGAAGGCTAATAACCACTTTTAGGTACACTTAGAAGAAGGATGCGACTCCACCAAGACAATTGGATGTCAATGTCCCTGAAGTGATATAGTTTATGTTAGCCAAGGGTATGACATTTTCCTAGGGATATGATTTATCTAAATGTTTGGGGGCCAAGTCGATGCCAGCCATCAAGCTTGTGCTGCAACTCGATACCTGGTATCAAATTTTGCATATAAGTCGATAACAAGCATTAACCTTAATGCCCAAGGTGATACTAGGATCAAATTGGGTGGCCAGGCTATGCAAAACATGAACCCGTTGGGTCCAATTTGATGCCAGGCATCAAATTTGGGGGTCAAGTCGATGCTAGGCATCAACCTTATGTGGAGCAACTCGATGCCAAGCGTTGAATTGAGCGAGAAGTTCGATGTGAGGCATTGAAGTGGGCTACAAACTTGATTGCAATCATCAAGTTAGGCGAGGAAATCGATGCCAGGCATTGAATTGAACCACTGGGTCGATGTCGGGCATCGACCTTGGTGCTTCAAGTTGATGCTTGGCATGGACTTCCTCGCCCAACGCGATGCCTAGCATCTAGTTTGGAGGTGAAGTTGATGCCTCAAATCAACTTTGTTGCCCAATTCGATGCTTGACATTGAGTTCCTTTCCCAATTCAATGCTTGGCATTGACCTTGTCCAAAATGTGATGTTTGGCATTGAAATTCCTCCAAAAGGTGATGCCTAGCATTGACTTTTCCTGCAATCTCGATGCCTGTCATCGAATTCCATGACTCTGAACGGGGACAAAAATGTGAATTACTTCAAACAAGGTACTTCAATAGTGCCAAAACACATATGTTACTCCATCCAAAACAATTTTGAAGATAGAGAATAAATCATAGCTTGTACTTAGTCGTGTCAAGTGACTTCCTTCATATATATGCTTTAGACATTCTTCTCGAAGATATTTCTTATTTTTAGAAATATCAATGCTTTTGCTATCATTCTGATACCAATCCTCAATAAAACTTTCCATGCCATCATGTTCATCATTATCCCAAAAGATTGTATATTGTCTTGTTTTGAATATAGCTCTTTCAATCTTGCATATTTGAGAGGATCTATCTATCTATTTATCTATCTATCTATTTATCTATCTATCTATCTATCTATCTATCTATCTATCTATCTATCTATCTATCTATCTATCTATCTATCCATCTATCTATCTATCCATCTATCTATCTATCTATATCTATCTATTTATATCTATCTATCTATCTATATATCTATATATCTATCTATCTATCTATCTATCTATCTATCTTTCTATCTATCTATCTATCTATCTATCTATCTATCTATCTATCTATCTATCTATCTATCTATCTATCTATCTATCTATCTATCTATCTATCTATCTATCTATCTATCTATCTATCTATCTATCTATCTATCTATCTATCTATCTATCTATCTATTTATCTATCTGAGTATTCTCCTTCTATGCTTGATCATTTCAAGAATCCTTTTGTACATGTCTAATTCCATAGTAAATGAATCTATGGTTAAAGTTTGAGAGCCTAATTGTAAACAGGCTATGAGAATTATGAGTAGGAACATTCATATGTGAAGAAGTGTTGACTCTCTTAAGAAACAGGCGCAATCCTGATGGTCAAAGAAATGGCCATTTCTTAGTGCACTGTGTAAATTTTTGGACAAATGAGGAGTCAAAATCTAAGTTGGAAGATAAGCCATCTATGGCTAAAAGCATTTGATTAAACGAGTTATAGATTGAGAGAACCAAACCTTAGAAGTTACAGGTGTCTGAATCGATTACTCATATGAATAGTTTTAGACATAAGTGACTTGTTAAGATTATTTCTCAAGATCTACTGAGTCTTTTGGAATGATTTAACTTGGAGGAGGTGCGCAAGCTATAGACAACACCTTGTACAAAGTTTTATAAAAAACTTTACATGTTTGATGAGTCAATGGATGAGTTATGTGCAGCAGACTTTCTGTGTAGTCATCGTCTTCAGAGTTTGTTGAAAATTTTAGAATTTGAGTATTGATCCTCCAAATTGGTGAAGGTTTTGAGATACTCTTGATACAGAGGTGCTCTAATTTCCAGAGTACCTTGTTCTTTTGGAAATTAACACTCTCAATCAGTGGTATCAAAGCAGGAAGCCTCAAAACTGAAGAAAGGAGGACCCCGACTGCTGCAGCTATAAAGAATTCAACACTTGAAGAATCAAAAGGTGAAAGCCTGAAAGCAAAGCTTGAGAAGGAGACCAGAAGTTGTCAAGAAGGTCAATAGGAACTTCATTCAAAGTAAAGGTACATCTATTACTCATAAAGTTTGAAGAATTCAATACACAAGTGAAGAAAGGATGGGAGATTCTCTTCAAATAGAGAAGCTGGATAGAGAGAACTATCCAGCATGGTCAATGAGGATGGAAGCTCATCTTATGAGCAAAGACTTGATAGGTTATATCACAGGTGAAGAAGAAAAGCCTCAGTTCAGAGATCCTAGTGTTCCAACTAGAGATGAATTGTCAGATTTGAAGACTTGGATGAAGAGAGATGCTCAAGCTAGGAGCATTATCTATATGGGAGTTAATGACTACTTTCTACCTCACATTAGAGGTCTTGAAAGTGCAAGTGATATATGGAATGCTTTGGAGGAGCATTTCCAAAACACCACAAAGTCAAGGAAGGCATCCTTATGGGCAAAGTTTACCACATTCAAGAAGAATGCCTCTCAGTCCATCTCAGATTATGTAAAAAGGATGAAGGACATTGCAGATGCATTAGGAGCAGTTGATGAAGGTATTGAGGAGGATAAATTGGTAAGACAAATCCTCACAGGTTTGAGAGGTGATGACAAATGGAAGCCATTCATTTTGTCTACTGAATTATCACTAGATCATTTTACTCCTATTTTAAATTAGTTGCTAGGACACTTGCTAACATTTGGGCATGATGTCAAAGGTGAAAGTGATAAAAATACAGGTCATGCAATGTATTCAAAGGATAAGAAGAAGAATATCAAAGGGAAGCAACAAGAAAATGAAGACGAAGGTACAAGTAGCCAAGCTAACTTCCTAAGAGGAAGAGGAGGTGGCAAAGCTAGAGGAAGAGGCAGGAGTAATAAAGATGGAGTCAAAGCTTGCTAGATTTGTGGTAAGATAAATCATTTAGCTAATGATTGTTGGCATAATACTCAGAGTAATGGTGGATATAATCAGAATTTTAATTCAAGAGGAAGAGGTGGCAGAAATCAAAGAGGTAATTTCAGAGGTAGAGGTAGTAGAGGTTACTTTGGAAGAAGTGTAGGTAGAGGATTCCAAAGCCAACAATACAACAATACCTACTACAATTATGCTTCAGATCAGTAGGAGGATTCAACATTGATAATGAATGCAACTTGTGAATGGCAAAGTGAAGACCAAAGAGTTTTCTACATTGACTCAAGGTGTAGCAATCATCTGAGTGGCAACATAGCATTGATGACTGATTTGGAGAATAAGCTAACTAATCATGTTGTTCAAACAGGTGACAATACAAAGCACAATGTAAATTCAATTGGATCAGTGAAGGCTAAGGATGGAAGTACTCCCTTGAGGAAGAAAGAAGGAAAATTGTTCACATTGAAGATCCAAGGTAATGTTGGTCATGCCTTGTTCACCTATGGAGGACATAAGATCTCTGAGTTAGATCTTTGGCACAAAAGGCTTGGACATTTTAATGAAAGAGGTATCAAAGATATGGTTAACAATGGTTTAGTGCTTGGATTGCCTAATGTTTCAGGTCAACATATGACATACAGATGTGAGGCATGCCAATTAGGTAAGGCTCATAAGGAATCTTATTCCAAGCATGGTTTTATGCAGAGAAGCTTGAATTGGTACACATAGATGTGTGGGGACCATCAAAGTATTTCAATATCAATGGTTCAAGGTACTATGTGATTTATGTTGATGATGCTACCAAATGGATCACTATCTATGTGATCAAAGATAAGTCAAAGGTATTCAATACATTCAAACATTATCATGTGTATGCAGAGAGAATTACAGGTCAAAAATTGAAGAGACTAAGGTCAGATGGAGGGGGAGAGTATTTCTCTAATGAGTTCAGTGATTACTTGTGGAATGCAGGTATAAAAAGGGAAATTACTTGCAGGTACTCTCCTCAACAAAATGGTGTAGCAGACAGGAGGAATAGGACTCTTGTTGAGTTTGCAAGATCCATGATGAAGGAGAAAAATTGCCCAAAATATTTGTGCGCTGAGGCTATAAATACAGCCACATATTTGGTCAATAGATTACCATGTAAAGCTTTGCAGGGTATGACACCATATGAGGCATGGTGGGGTAAGAGACCTACTCTAGATCATTGCAAAGTATTTGGTTGTTTGGCATATGCATATGTGCCATCTTTGTTAAGGCACAAATTGGAACCTAAAGCTGAAAAGTATGTGTTCATTGGATATGATGATAAGCATATGGGATATAGGTTGTGGAGTCCATCCACAAAACGATTCCTTGTATCAAAGGATGTTACATTTGATGAGCAAGGTACTTGGTATGCAGGTACAATCAATATTTATGCAGGTGATGAAGAAGTTGTGAATCAGAAGAAAGGTATATCAAAGGTTCAGATATTTGATGAAGAGGAGGACAATGAAGTACAGGTTGAAGTTGAAGAAGTGCCAAGGTTTGATCCAGAATGTGATGAGCAAGAAACCTCAGGAAGTGGAGAACTCAGAAGGTCATCAAGACACAAATGGCAACCTACAAGGTATATGTATGACACTTCTTTTTTGGCTACCAAAGATTATGCTTATATGATAATGGCAGATGAAGACCCTTCTACATACGAAGAGGCAAAAGGTAAGGAAAATTGGGAGAAAGCTATGTAGGAAGAGTATGATGCATTGATGGAGAATGAGACTTGGGATTTGGTTCCTAAACCAAATAGTCAGAAGATTATTGGATGGGTCTATAAGACAAAGAGGTTTGCATATGGAAGTGTGTCTAGGTATAAAGCTAGACTTGTTGTGAAAGGTTTTGCTGAGACATTTGGTATAGATTATGATGAGACCTATAGTCCTATGGCCAAGATGACAACCATCAGGACACTCATAGCCATTGCTGCATGTAAAGGTTGGAAATTATGTCAATTAGATGTGAAGAATGCTTTTTTAAATGGTTACATTTTAGTTGGTGTTTTTATGGAGCAACCACAAGGATTCTGAAATGAAAGGTATCCAGATCATGTTTGTAAGCTCAAGAGAGCTTTGTATGGTTTGAAGCAGGCCCCAAGGGCATGGAATTATAGACTTGTGAAGTTCTTGAAGGAACTTGGTTTCCAAGTATCTAAAGCAGATAGTAGTTTGCTTGTCAAAGCAAGTGATGATGGGTTCATTTACATGTGCATATATGTTGATGATATAATTCTTACAGGTACAGATGAGAAAGGCATTCAAAGCCTAAAGAAGCAAATGGAGAAAGAGTTCAAGATTAGTGACTTGGGAGACTTGCCATATTTCTTGGGCATGGAGATCTCATACACTCAACATGAAGTGTATGTAACTCAAGAAAGGTATTTGAAAAACTTGCTGATCAAGTTTAAAATGAATTATTGTAGTGTAGTACCTACTCCAATGGAGGTGAAACACAAATTGAGCAGATATGGAGGAGAAGAGTTCAAGGACATGTAGCCATATCAGAGTTTGGTTGGTAGTCTTATCTATGCTACATTAACTAGGCCTAACTTGTCATATGCAATTGGAGTATTATCCCAATTCATGCATTGTCCTAGGAAAGAACATTGGGTTGCAGGACAATGAGTGTTGAGGTACATTAAGGGTACACTCAAAGAAGGTTTGTATTATGGTTTTAGCTCAGATACAAACATCAAGATCTATAGTGATACAGATTGGGCAGGTAATCCTGATGATAGGAGATCAACATATGGATGCTTGTGTTATGTGGGAGATAAATTAATTTCTTGGTGTTCAAAGAAGCAACACACAGTTGCTTTATCATCCACAGAGGCTGAATACAAAGGTATGGTGGAAGCTACAAAGGAGGTGATATGGCTTAGGACTCTTATGAAGAGTTTTGACATCATTCAGAGTATACCCACTATTCATGGAGATAACATGAGTTCATTGTATTTAGCTGCTAATCCTGTGTTTCATGCCAGGACTAAACATATTGAGATTCGGTATCATTTTCTAACAGAGAAGGTGGTGGATAAAGAGATTGAAGTCATACATACTTCAACAAAAGATCAGATAGCTGATATGCTAACCAAAAGCTTGGATGGACCAAAGCTATAGAGATTCAAAGACATGGCAGGTATAAAGAAGATAGGGAAAGCCTCAATTGATGATTGAGGGGGATCTGTTGGTGCAAGGCAATCAAAAATTGATGTTTTGATGAAGAGTTGAAGTCAAGGACTGAAGAAAAGATCAAGTTATGAAGCATGAAGGAAGTGCATATCCACGAGATGATGATGTGTACACATATGTACAATAATTAGAGACAACTCATATATATCTTTTGTATGGTCATAAGCTTGTACATATATGGCTATATATATAAGTAAAACATCGGGGCAAATATGAGAGAGCATGCGAATAGAGAAATTAGAAGTTGTATGAGTCATTAGACATCTTAGAAGTGAGTAGGATCTCTCTCATCACTGAGATGTAAAATTTTCCAGGAATGAAGAAATTTTGCACCCGATCTTTTTGAGTATTGTCCTTCTGTGCTTGATCATTTCAAGAATCCTTTTGTACATGTCTAATTCCATAGATGAATCTATGGTTAAAGTTTGAGAGCCTAATTGTAAACAGGATGTGAGAATTATGAGTACGAACATTCATATGTGAAGCGGTCTTGACTATCTTAAGAAAAAGGCACAATCCCGATGGTCAAAGAAATGGCCGGTTCTCAGTGCACAATGTAAAGTTTTGCACAAATGAGGAGTCAAAATCTACGTTGGAAGATAAGCCATCTATGGCTAAAAGCATTTGATTAAACGGGTTATAGATTGAGAGAACGAAACCTTAGAAGTTACAGGTGTCTGAATCGATTACTCACATGAACAGTTTTAGACATAGGTGACTTGTTAAGATCATTTCTCAAGATCTACTGAGTCTTTTGGAATGATTTAACTTGAGAAGGTGCACAAACTATAGGCGACACCTTGTACAAAGTTTTATAAAAAACTTTACATGTTTGATGAGTCAATGGATGAGTTATGTGCAGTAGACTTTCTATGTAGTCATCCTCTTCACAGTTTGTTGAAATTTTAGAATTTGAATATTGATCCTCCAAATTGGTGAAGGTTTTGAGTTACTCTTGATATAGAGGTGCTCTAATTTCAAGAGTAGCTTGTTCTTTTGGAGATTAACACTCTCCATCACTCTCTATCTATCTATCTATCTATCTGT
>CM035423.1:120381649-120544149 GCA_020310875.1 Ceratopteris richardii | reverse complement strand
TTATGACTTTTAGCACTAGTTCATCAATGGAAATTCCAAGAAAACGAAGATTGACCTTATTCATGATTTTGGGACAATTCTATGTTTTCCAATTCTACATTTTTTGAATGATTCATGTTATTTAAATATCTTAAAAATAGCTCGACATTGATATTCAAGCTTCGCCAGGTAGTTTCTTCTGTTGTTCATAACAAAGGATCAAAACAAATATGTTGAAGTTGATCCAAGAACAAAAAACTTGCTATTTTTGTTCTTACACGTTCAATGTTTTGAACAATTCTTTGAGCATAGCAACAATTGGTGTAATTACTTTTGAGGAACTCTAACTAACTTAGTAAGCTATCAATCAGGAGGGATTTCATAAAAAATGTAGGACTACATGCAGAGAAAGATGTTTAGCAATCATAGCTCCATCCTGACATTCACGAGCCGCATTAGTCATCAGACCAGGGAGCAAAGATGCATTAATATCTCACACTCCCAAGAAGCAATGCTAATGAAACTTTGTAGGATTATAACAGACAATATGTTGAATCTAGCACGCTTTACATCATGGCAAATGATCAACTACACACTGAGAACAAGCTCTAAGAATATTAGTGTTTTGATAGAGTTATAAGAGAGAACTGAAATAAGAATGTGATGATCATATATGTATTAAAATATGTACAAATACAATGTCATTAGCAATCATAGATTGCTCAATGTGAGAGAGGTGAGTGAGCTATGATTTGAGCACCCACTTCACAATGATTGTACTTCAAAATGATCTTGCAACCTCTAGATGCCCATGGGTCTTTTTGATCCTCTTCTTATAGTCATGTTTGGAGCCAAAGTTTGAATTCAAATTCAAACATCTACCTAAACGGTGACTCATAAAGTGTAGGATAGATTCCCTCATCACTCAACAATTGACTATTTCATGATTTATGAGCTTCTTAACTTCACGTGGGTGTAGTCCACTTTTACACGGATAAATATGAAGGATTTTACAAGTGACGAATCATATGAAGTCTCTTGTTAAATCCTTCAAGCTAACATGCATGGTCTTCATTGCTCCTTGATTAATTAACCAAGTATGTGGGCTGGCGTTTAATTGCACCAACAGCTCCCCCTCAAGCTTAACATGTGTGGTCTTCATTGGTCCTTGATTTCCTGCAAACCAATCATCAATTTGAACATGTTCATCTTTGTCCCATCCAATGACTTGGTGAGTATATCTGCACATGACAAATGACTTGATACATAAGATAGTTGAATATCCTTGCTAAGCAATTTCTCTCTTACATAATGATAGTGCACTTCAATGTGCTTAGTCCTTGCATGTTATATAGGACTAACAACAGAATGAAGTAAGCTAGTGTTATGTCCAAAGATTATTGGAGCGTAGGAATGTAGCTCCAAATCTGCATATACTTGCTTAAGTCACATAGCTTCTTGAGTTGCATTTGACAAATCTCTACATTCTACTTCTATGGAAGATAAGGCCACAGTTTGTTGCTTCTTTGATGACTAGGATATAAGCTTTGATCCTGCAAAGGATAGATACCTTGAAGTGCTCCTTCTATCATCCTTGGAGCTATGAAGAGATGGATAGGTATGTGCTTGAAGATGAAGAGGTGTTACAAAAACCTTGATCTACACCAGCCAAATGAACTCCAGAAGTATATGGTGGGCCCTTTTAGCTTGCCAATGGATGTATTATACACCCTATGTACCTTGGAAGATCACTCTCAAAAAGATAGATCAAAACAGATAAGTTGGAGTTAGCTCAGAGAAGAAAACTTGTTATTCTTGGTTCATACACCTCGCCAGTGTTTTACATAATTCTCTGAGCACAGCAGCAGTTAGCTTAATTCCTCTTGGGGAAGTCTAGGTAACTTAAAGAGGTAACTTTCAAGAGTAATCTCATCAAAAATAATAAACCACACACTGAGAATGAGTTTTAACAAGTGATGACATCATCCCGATTTTCATGGGCTGCTACAGAAATAGACCAGTGAGCAGAAAAATCAACATAACTCAAAATGTAGGAATCCAATGATTATGAAACGGTGTAAGGTTATACTAGACAGTAAGATGAATCCAAAAAGCTTTAAATCACTGAATTTGGATAAGAAACCACTGAGAAATGGCTCTGACAAGATGAGTGAAAAAGTCGGGTACCTGAGAGAGAAGTGAAGATGAACAGACCCTGTTGACTTCAAATGAACCTAACTGAAGATTGCAACATCTAAATGACATCAAAATTTGTGAGCATATAGTAGACTTATAGAGCTAACGTTACCAAGTTAAATCACTGAAAATGATGCACCAAGCTCAGAGAAAACATCTCTGCAAGCTGACTGAGAAAACTGAGAGTAATGGCAGTGAGTAGTACACTTCACAAGAACATGGAAAGATGAACTCAAATAATCATGAAAATGAAAGTATATTGCTTGTACAATACAATGAATTATTGATACATATGTGTGCCTTGTAAGCACACCTTGATATCGCATAAAGCTCAGCTCTTGGAGGTCTTCACATAGGTCTCTCTAACCACGACTAAAACTGCCATCTATTTATAGTTGAGTTTGGGAGGCTAACTTCCCTCAATCACTCTCCAATCAATCAATGATTGATTTGATTCTCTACCTACCACAAATCACGAATTCATGGCTCCTCTTTCCATTCTTGATCAAGTGGAGTCAACCACTTAAGATTCTCTTACTTTTACATTAAGTAAACTCTTCAAAAGTTACAAGAGGTAGTTCACAAGTGAACTTTACATAGTCTTCATTTTAAGGCTTTTTCTATGACTTTGTGGGACTCAAGCCAATACTTAGGCTTGTCATAGACTTGCTCCAAGAGCTCCCCCTCAAGCCAAGTATGTTTGAGGTCTTCAATCTTCCAAGATTACTTGCAAACCAATTATAGCCTTGAATTTGCAAAGCTTTGTACCATCCAATGCTTTGGTTAGAATATCTGCACATTGTTGATGAGTGGACACATATGATATTTGAATCTCTTTGCTTAGAACCTTTTCTCGTACATAGTGATAATGAACTTCAATATGTTTAGTCCTTGCATGAAAAATAGGATTAGCAGCCAAATGAATAGAACTCATATTGTCACCAAAAATAGTTGGAGTTCCAAACTCCAATCCAAGATCTTTGAATAATGTCTTCATCCACATAGCTTCTTGTGTATCTATGGCAAGACCTCTATATTTAGCTTCAGTAGAAGAGAGAGCAACTGTGGGTTGCTTCTTGGATGACCATGAAATAAGCTTTGAACCTGCAAAGGTAAGATAACCTAAAGTGCTCCTTCTATCTTCCTTGGAGCCAGCCCAATCTGCATCAGAAAATAGCTTCAAACCTAAATCAGATACATAAGGATAATAAAGTCCTTCATTTATAGTTCCTTTGAGATACTTGAGAATCCTTTTGGCAGCATCCATATGTGGTTTCCTTGGTGTGAGCATAAATTTACTTAGCACACTCACACTGTAACATATATCTACTCTTGTCAATGTGGCATAGTTGAGACTACCCACTAGACTTTGATATGATGTGATGTCCTCTATGAGTTCACCTTCATGTGAGCTCAATTTGTGATTGACCTCCATTGGAGTACCTGCAATCTTACAATCTTGCATCTTGAATTTTGCCAACATGTCCTTAATGTACTTCCTTTGAGTGAGAAACAAACCATGATCTTTGTAGACAACTTCCAAACCTAGGAAGTAGGTAAGTGAACCCAAATCACTTATCTTGAACTCTTCTCTCATCTGATCTTTGATCGTCTTCATACCATCTGCATCATTGCCTGTCAATATAATATCATCTACATATACACATAGGTAGATGACCTTGGAATTACTCTTTTTAATAAAGAGTGAAGGATCTGCCTTGCTTGGTTGAAAGCCTTTGTCCTGCAAGAATGAAACAAGCCTGAAATTCCAAGCTCTTGGAGCTTGCTTGAGACCATACAATGCTTTGTTAAGTTTACACACATAATCAGGATAAACTTGGTTCTCAAAACCAGGTGGTTGTGCCATATATACCTCTTCTGTTATCCAACCATTCAAGAATGCATTCTTTACATCTAGTTGAAGTATCTTCCAATTCTTGGAAGAGGCAATACTAAGCAAAACCCTAATAGTAGGCATGTTTGCCAGAGGAGAGAAGGTCTCCTCATAATCAATTCCTTGAGTTTGTGCAAAGCCTTTTGCTACAAGACTTGCCTTATACCTGTTAATGGAACCATCAGAATTCTTCTTGAGTTTATAGACCCATCTTGAGCCTATTACCTTCATGGATGAAGTCTTGGGCACCAAATCCCAAGTGTTGTTTTCCTCAAGTGCTTCAATCTCTTCCTTCATTGCATGCTTCCATTCTGATTTTGCTTTGGCCTCTTTAAATGATGATGGCTCCTCTTGGTTTATGTCCTGTGCTATGTAGATAGAATGTTTAGTTACTAATGAGGTATCAAACCCATACCTTTCTGGTTTTTTCTTTTCCCTCATAGATCTTCTTAGGCCATGATGTGATGATTCTGCCTCATGTCCAAGTTCCTGCAATTTTGCTTTACCTTTAGACTTCCATGCTTTGATCTTTTCCATGTGAGATTCTTCATCATCCTCTGAGGTGTCTTGTTCTTCAATCTTCGGTTGTTCTCTACCAAGCTTCGGAAAATCTTCTTCAAGATTATATGGTAAATTGACCTTCCTGCATGAATCTTCATACCATGAATTGTTCTCATCAAAAACTACATCTCTGCTTACCAAGAATCCTTTGTTGGTAGGGTTGTATAACCTGTAGCCCTTTTGATTGTTGTCATATCCAATAAATACACACCTTTCTGCCTTTGGATCCATCTTGCCTCTAACCTGTGAAGGAACATGAGCAAAAGCAATACATCAAAACATTTTACAATGATCTAAGCTTGGTCTTCTTCCATTCCAAGCCTCATATGGAGTCATCCCATCAAGGGATTTTGAAGGCAACCTGTTAATCAAGTAAGTGGCTGTAGATATAGCCTCAGCCCATAAGTAATTTGGTAAATACTTTTCATTTAACATAGACCTTGCAGCTTCAACAATTGTCCTATTCCTCCTTTCTGCCACTCCATTTTGCTCAAGAGTGTACCTTGTAGTTACCTCTCTTTTGATTCCTCTTTCTTGAAGAAAAGAATCAAACTCATGGGAGAAGTATTCTCCCCCTCCATCTGACCTTAGCCTTTTTAGTGATTTACCTGTTTGATTCTCCACAAGAGCCAAATATCTTTTGAAACATGAAAAAACTTCATCTTTGTGTTTCATAAAGAATAGGATAGTCCATCTGCTGCAATCATCAATAAAGGAAACATAAGACCTTGATCCAGATATTGAAGCTTCCTTGCTAGGTCCCCATACATCTGTATGAACCAACTCCAAGATATCTCCATGCATATAACCTTTCTTCATGAATGGTAACCTGTGAGACTTTCCAAATTGACATGCACTACACTTATAAATCATATGTTGTTTTGACAAATTAGGAAGTCCAAGTACACTTTGGTCCGTGCAAATTTGCTTTAATGACCTTTCATCAATATGTGCTAACCTTTTGTGCCATACTTCCAATTCTGTGAGTGTCTGACTACCATAATTAAAGAGAGCAATGTTTCTAGTGTCCTGTAATTCAAATGTGAACAATCTACCTGTCTTTTCACCTTTTGCAATTCTTCTAAATCCTTGACTTGGATCTTCAACAAATGCTCCTGCTTTTGTGAACTTGACTTGCAACCCTTTCTCTACTATCTGCCCAACACTTATCAAATTCTTTGTAATGGTAGGGACATAGAGTACCTTACTGAGTAGGTTGATGTTTCCATCAGGTGCTTTGACATTGCCTATTTTCTCCACAGGATGTTTTGTATCATCTCCTGTTTGTACCTCATGCTTATTCCTTGGATCTTCTAAATCTGATAAGAGTGCCACATTTCCTGCCACATGATTTGAACAACCTGAATCTATGTAGAAAACATGCTCATCAGATTTACCTTGTGGCATAGCCATGTTCATGATCAATAATGAATCCTCCTTGTTTGAGTCTTCTGTGTAGTTATTGTAGTCTCTCCTTCCTTTGTAGCCTCCTTGATAGTTTGAATGATTGTAGTTGTTGTAGTTGCCATGGTAGTTGTTGAACCTTCCTCTTGAGTAGCCATAACTTCCTCTATTGTATCCTCTTCCTCTTTGATTCCTGGAATTCCTAAAGCAATTTTCAGTTGTATGATTAGTTTGTCCACAAATAGAACATGGGTTGGAGTCTTCGGATCTCCCCATGCCTTGTCTACCTCCTCCTCCTCTACCTCTGCCATGTCTTCCTCTACCGGCATAGTTAGCTTGATATGTACCTGCTTCATCATCCACTTTCTTTGCCTTTCCTTTGTTATCTTTAGACTTGCTTTTATCCGTGTATAAAGCTTAAGATTGATTACCTTTAGAGCTTTCTCCATTTTTGATAAGCTTTGCCTCTTGAGTAAGTAGTTGTCCAATGAGTGTGTTGAAATCAGGTACATGCATGTCCATGTACAAATCCATAGCTGTGGTGAATGCTTCCCACTTGTCATCTGCCTTCAAGCCATTGATAACCTGCCTTACAATTTGCTCTTCATCTATTACCTCTCCAATGCTTCCCAACTGATCTGCTATGTCCTTGAGCTTTGTGACAAAATCAGTCACATTTTGTTTGGGAGCCTTCTTGAGAGTTGTGAAATCCAGCCATAGTTGATGCTTCCTAGCTTTAGTACTTGAAGAAAAGAAGGCTTCAAGTGCATCCCACACTTCCTGAGATGTCTTACAACTTCTAATGTGAGGCAACAAAAAATCTGAGATAGAGTTGAGGAGATAAGACCTTGCAAGTGCATCCTTGGAGCACCATGTGCTCAATCTTTCTTGCTTTTCTTGTGTTGGTTGACTTTTGTTCCTGAAACTTGGCATAACTTCATCTCCAGCCACATAACCATATAAACTTCTACCTTGGAGATAGGCTTCCATTCTTAATGACCAAGCTGAGTAGTTACCTCTGTCTAATTTGTCAATTGATGAAGGAAATCCATCTGCCATGTTGTCCAACCTTGCTCTGATACCACTATGAAGAGATGGATAGGTATGTGCTTGAAGATGAAGAGGTGTTGCAAAATCCTTGATCTACACCAGCCAAATGAACTCCAGAAGTATATGGTGGGCCCTTTTAGCTTGCCAATGGATGTGTTAGACACCCTATGTACCTTGGAAGATCACTCTCAAAAAGATACATCAAACCAGATAAGTTGGAGTTAGCTCAGAGAAGAAAACTTGCTATTCTTGTTTCATACACCTGTCCAGTGTTTTACATAATTCTCTGAGCACAGCAGCAATTAGCTTAATTCCTCTTGGGGAAGTCTAGGTAACTTAAAGAGCTAACTTTCAAGAGTGATCTCATCAAAAATAATAAACCACACACTGAGAATGAGTTTTAACAAGTGATGACATCATCCCGATTTTCACGGGCTGCTATAGAAATAGACCAGTGAGCAGAAAAATCAACATAACTCAAAATGTAGGAATCCAATGATTATGATCATTTGTATGGTTTTACTAGACAGTAAGTTGAATCCAACAAGCTTTAAATCACTGAATTTGGATAAGTAACCACTGTGAAATGGCTCTGACAAGATGAGTGAAAAAGTCGGGTACCTCACAGAGAAGTGAAGATGAACAGACCCTGTTGACTTCAAATGAATCTACCTGAAGATTGCAACATCCAAATGACATGAAAATTTTAGAGCATATATTAGACTTATAGAGCTAACGTTAACAAGTTAAATCACTGAAAATGATGCACCAAGCTCAGAGAAAACATCTCTGCAAGCTGACTGAGAAAACTGAGAGTAATGGCAGTGAGTAGTACACTTCACAAGAGCATGGAAAGATGAACTCAAATAATCATGAAAATGAAAGTATATTGCTTGTACAATACAATGACTTACTGATACATATGTGTGCCTTGTAATCACACCTTGATATGGCATAAAGCTCAGCTCTTGGAGGTCTTCACATAGGTCTCTCTAACCACGACTAAAACTGCCATCTATTTATAGTTGAGTTTGGGAGGCTAACTTCCCTCAATCACTCTCCAATCAATCAATGATTGATTTGATTCTCTACCTACCACAAATCACGAATTCATGGCTTCTCTTTCCATTCTTGATCAAGTGGACTCAACCACTTAAGATTCTCTTACTTTTACATTAAGTAAACTCTTCAAAAGTTACAAGAGGTAGTTCACAAGTGAACTTTACATAGTCTTCATTTTAAGGCTTTTTCTATGAGTTTGTGGGACTCAAGCCAATACTTAGGCTTGTCATAGACTTGCTCCAACAGGAGCTAGCCCTATCTGCATCAAAATAAATCTTTATATCTATGTCAGAGGTGAAGGGATAGAACAAACCTTCATTCATTGTACCCTTTAGACACTTAAGCACCCTCTTTGGAGCTTCCATATGAGGCTTCTAAAAGAACTTGGAGAAGCTTGTTGAAGGTAGAAAAATGCATTTCAAAGCGACAAAGTTTGGTCAAGCCAACGGGCAGAAGACCAGGCCTTGAGCTTATGGAGACTGAAATAGACCTTATAAGAATGTCATAAGTGCAAAGAAACACACTACATACTTTGGAGCATCAAGGAGAATGAGTCGATACAAAACAGATAGGTTCGTGGGTCGGCTAGCTCAAAAAACTTACTATCTATGGAAGAGACAATGAACTTCAAATGGCCATTGCGACCAGCTTGATTACAATTAGAAAAAGTCCTTTTATGGAAGTGATAAACATAGGGTTGAGTGTATAGAATGCACAAAAGTATAAGGAATAAGCAAAATATGCTATAGGAATGAATGCGACATTCATCGATGGTACTTCCTATTTTTCAGGAATACGTAGAGATTGACCCCGAGAGAGAAAAACTCATATTTCTCCCAATCTGCTGAACCAACTGCTATGAACATTTATAGGCATAAACTAAACACTAATAAATTTCCAATGAGCCATCTTTCACTCAATTTTGAGCTCTGGTGAGAGAGTAGCAGCCTCTGCAAGATTACTATTGGCGAAGAAGATGATGCAGAGAATTGAAGGAGCAAGACAATGATGGTCACAAGTGTACGTATATTGCTTCCATGTATTGTACAAGTGATTTAAAGTCTTTATATAGACTCTAGGAGTGTTCCATGGCTTCTACAAGTGGATTTTGAATTCAAATGAAGGTGGGAATGGTTGTTGGAGGGAATCAATTTACTTTCCTACAATCTAGGAAAAGTGAAGATCTAGTTTGATCTACTTTTAGGTGATTGATTGCTTGATTGAATGCAACTTCAACAACGACAAATTCGTAAGATTTGGGATCTATATTTCTACCTTTACATGTGTAAAGCTCAAGGCTTTTACAACGGTAAATGAACCATCAAAAATCTTTCAAAAAAAATACAATAAATGAGCATAAGAAAAAAGAACTCTCCAACAGCTATTCTTTCGAGGCGATAGCCTTTGATGTAGATCAAATCCACCTCAAGCATAGTGTAAGCATGATGTTCCAATAGCTTCCTTGGTGCATGCATAAACTAACTCAATGTACTCACTCCATAGGCAATGTCTACTCTTGTTAGAGTAGCATAATTTAGAATTCCCACAAGTTGTTGATAACTTGTAACATCATCAAGTAGTTCACCTTCATGTGATCTTAGTTTATGGTTGAGTTCCATAGGAGTACTTGTAATTTTAGTGTTCTCCATCTTAAATTTTACCAACATATCATGTATGTTCTTCCTTTGAGTGATAAATATACCAGAATTTGTATACATGAGCTCTAAGACAAGAAAGTAGGTTAATAAACCAAGATCACTAATTTTAAATTCCTTCATTAACTTAGCCTTGAACTACTTGATGCCATTAGCATCATTCCTTGTAATAATGATGTCATCGACATAGACACATAAGTAGATAACTTCTAATTTGTTCTTCTTAACAAGTAAAGAAGAATCTGCCTTGCTTGCCACAAAGCCTTGGTCTTGCAAATAAGTAACATGTCTATGGTTCCAAGCCCTAGGATCTTGCTTGAGACCATAGAGTGCCTTCCTAAGCTTGCATACATAACATGTTTTATCTTCATCTTCAAAACCTTGAGGTTATGCCATATACACTTCTTCTGATATCCATCCATTTAAGAATGCATTCTTGACATCTGACTCATATAAAATCCAATTTCTAGAAGCACCAACACTTACCAAGTCCCTGATTGTTGGCATCTTTGCCAAAGGTGAAAATGTCTCTTCATAGTCCAGTCCATTGTGAAGAGATGGATAGGTATGTGCTTGAAGATGAAGAGGTGTTGCAAAATCCTTGATCTACACCAGCCAAATGAACTCCAGAAGTATATGGTGGGCCCTTTTAACTTGCCAATGGATGTATTAGACACCCTATGTACCTTGGAAGATCACTCTCAAAAAGATAGATCAAAACAGATAAGTTGGAGTTAGCTCAGAGGTGAAAACTTGCTATTCTTGGTTCATACACCTGTCCAGTATTTTACATAATTCTCTGAGCACAGTAGCAATTAGCTTAATTCCTCTTAGGGAAGTCTAGGTAGCTTAAAGAGCTAACTTTCAAGAGTAATCTCATCAAAAATAATAAACCAGACACTGAGAATGAGTTTTAACAAGTGATGACATCATCCCGATTTTCACGGGCTGCTATAGTTTGAGACCAGAGAGCAGAAAAATCGACATAAATCAAACTTTAGGAATCCAATGATTATGAAAATTGTTATGGTTATACTAGACTGGAAGAGAAATTCAACAAGCTTTAAATCCCTGAATTTGGATAAGTAACCACTGAGAAATGGCTCTGACAAGATGAGTGAAAAAGTCGGGTACCTGACAGAGAAGTGAAGATGAACAGACCCTGTTGACTTCAAATGAACATAACTGAAGATTGCAACATCCAAATGACATGAAAATTTGTGAGCATAAAGTAGACTTATAGAGATAACTTTACCAAGTTAAATCACTGAAAATGATGCACCAAGCCCAGAGAAAACATCTCTGCAAGCTGACTGAGAAAACTGAGAGTAATGGCAGTGAGTAGTACACTTCACAAGAACATGGAAAGATGAACTCAAATAATCATGAAAATGAAAGTATATTGCTTGTACAATACAATGAATTACTGATACATATGTGTGCCTTGTAATCACACCTTGATATGGCATAAAGCTCAGCTCTTGGAGGTCTTCACATAGGTCTCTCTAACCACGACTAAAACTGCCATCTATTTATAGTTGAGTTTGGGAGGCTAACTTCCCTCAATCACTCTCCAATCAATCAGTGATTGATTTGATTCTCTACCTACCACAAATCACGAATTCGTGGCTCCTCTTTCCATTCTTGATCATGTGGACTCAACCACTTAAGATTCTCTTACTTTTACATTAAGTAAACTCTTCAAAAATTTACAAGAGGTAGTTCACAAGTGAACTTTACATAGTCTTCTTTTTAAAGCTTCTTCTAAGACTTTGTGAGACTCAAGCCAATACTTAGGCTTGTCATAGACTTGCTCCAACAGTTCCCCCTCAAGCCAAGTATGCTTGAGGTCTTCAATCTTCCAAGATTACCTGCAAACCTATCATAGCCTTGAATTTGCAAAGCTTTGTACCATCCAATCCTTTGGTTAGAATATCTGCACATTGTTGATGAGTAGACACATATGATATTTGAATCTCTTTGCTTAGAACCTTTTCTCGTACATAGTGATAATGAACTTCAATATGTTTAGTCCTTGCATGAAAAATAGGATTCGCAGCCAAATGAATAGAACTCATATTGTCACCAAAAATAGTTGGAGTTCCAAACTCCAATCCAAGATCTTTGAATAATGTCTTCATCCACATAGCTTCTTGTGTAGCTATGGCAAGACCTCTATATTCAGCTTCAGTAGAAGAGAGAGCAACTGTGGGTTGCTTCTTGGATGACCATGAAATAAGCTTTGAACCTGCAAAGGTAAGATAACCTGAAGTGCTCCTTCTATCTTCCTTGGAGCCAGCCCAATTTGCATCAGAAAATAGCTTCAAACCTAAATCAGATACATAAGGATAATAAAGTCCTTCATTTATGGTTCCTTTGAGATACTTGAGAATCCTTTTGGCAGCATCCATATGTGGTTTCCTTGGTGTGTGCATAAATTGACTTAGAACACTCACACTGTAACATATATCTACTCTTGTCAATGTGGCATAGTTGAGACTACCCACTAGACTTTGATATGATGTGATGTCCTCTATGAGTTCACCTTCATGTGAGCTCAATTTGTGATTGACCTCCATTGGAGTACCTGCAATCTTACAATCTTGCATCTTGAATTTTGCCAACATGTCCTTAATGTACTTTCTTTGAGTGAGAAACAAACCATGATCTTTGTAGACAACTTCCAAACCTAGGAAGTAGGTAAGTGAACCCAAATCACTTATCTTGAACTCTTCTCTCATCTGATCTTTGATCTTCTTCATACCATCTGCATCATTTCCTGTCAATATAATATCATCTACATATACACATAGGTAGATGACCTCAGAATTACTCTTTTTAATAAAGAGTGAAGGATCTGCCTTGCTTGGTTGAAAGCCTTTGTCTTGCAAGAATGAAACAAGCCTGAAATTCCAAGCTCTTGGAGCTTGCTTGAGACCATACAATGCTTTGTTAAGTTTACACACATAATCAGGATAAACTTGATTCTCAAAACCAGGTGGTTGTGCCATATATACCGCTTCTGTTATCCAACCATTCAAGAATGCATTCTTTACATCTAGTTGAAGTATCTTCCAATTCTTGGAAGAGGCAATACTAACAAAACCCTAATAGTAGGCATCTTTGCCACAGGAGAGAAGGTCTCCTCATAATCAATTCCCTGAGTTTGTGCAAAGCCTTTTGCTACAAGCCTTGCCTTATACCTATTAATTGAACCATCAGAATTCCTCTTGAGTTTATAGACCCATCTTGAGCCTATTACCTTCATGGATGAAGTCTTGGGCACCAAATCCCAAGTGTTGTTTTCCTCAAGTGCTTCAATCTCTTCCTTCATTGCATGCTTCCATTTTGTTTTTGCTTTGGCCTCTTCAAATGATGATGGCTCCTCTTGGTTTATGTCCTGTGCTATGTAGATAGAATGTTTAGTTACTAATGAGGTGTCAAACCCATACCTTTCTGGTTTTTTCTTTTCCCTCATAGATCTTCTTAGGCCATGATGTGATGATTCTGCCTCATGTCCAAGTTCCTGCAATTTTGCTTTACCTTTAGACTTCCATGCTTTGATCTTTTCCATGTGAGATTCTTCATCATCCTCTGAGGTGTCTTGTTCTTCAATCTTCGGTTGTTCTCTACCAAGCTTTGGAAAATCTTCTTCAAGATTATATGGTAAATTGACCTTCCTGCATGAATCTTCATACCATGAATTGTTCTCATCAAAAACTACATCTCTGCTTACCAAGAATCCTTTGTTGGTAGGGTTGTATAACCTGTAGCCCTTTTGATTGTTGTCATATCCAATAAATACACACCTTTCTGCCTTTGGATCCATCTTGCCTCTAACCTGTGAAGGAACATGAGCAAAAGCAATACATCCAAAAATTTTACAATGATCTAAGCTTGGTCTTCTTCCATTCCAAGCCTCATATGGAGTCATCCCATCAAGGGATTTTGAAGGCAACCTGTTAATCAAGTAAGTGGCTGTAGATATAGCCTCAGCCCATAAGTAATTAGGTAAATGCTTTTCATTTAACATAGACCTTGCAGCTTCAACAATTGTCCTATTCCTCCTCTCTGCCACTCCATTTTGCTCAGGAGTGTACCTTGTAGTTACCTCTCTTTTGATTCCTCTTTCTTGAAGAAAAGAATCAAACTCATGGGAGAAGTATTCTCCCCCTCCATCTGACCTTAGCCTTTTTAGTGATTTACCTGTTTGATTCTCCACAAGAGCCAAATATCTTTTGAAACATGAAAAAACTTCATCTTTGTGTTTCATAAAGAATAGGATAGTCCATCTGCTGCAATCATCAATAAAGGAAACATAATACCTTGATCCAGATGATGAAGCTTCCTTGCTAGGTCCCCATACATCTGTATGAACCAACTCCAAGAGATCTCCATGCATATAACCTTTCTTCATGAATGGTAACCTGTGAGACTTTCCAAATTGACATGCACTACACTTATAAATCATATGTTGTTTTGACAAATTAGGAAGTCCAAGTACACTTTGGTCCCTGCAAATTTGCTTTAATGACCTTTCACCAATATGTGCTAACCTTTTGTGCCATACTTCCAATTGTGTGAGTGTCTGACTACCATAATTAAAGAGAGCAATGTTTCTAGTGTCCTGTAATTCAAATGTGAACAATCTACCTGTCTTTTCACCTTTTGCAATTCTTCTGAATCCTTGATTTGGATCTTCAACAAATGCTCCTGCTTTTGTGAACCTGACTTGCAACCCTTTCTCTACTATGTGCCCAACACTTATCAAATTCTTTGTAATGGTAGGGACATAGAGTACCTTACTGAGTAGATTGATGTTTCCATCAGGTGCTTTGACATTGCCTATTTTCTCCACAGGATGTTTTGTATCATCTCCTATTTGTACCTCATGCTTATTCCTTGGATCTTCTAAATCTGATAGGAGTGCCACATTTCCTGCCACATGATTTGAACAACCTGAATCTATGTAGAAAACATGCTCATCAGATTTACCTTGTGGCATAGCCATGTTCATAATCAATAATGAATCCTCTTTGTTTGAGTCTTTTGTGTAGTTATTGTAGTCTCTCCTTCCTTTGTAGCCTCCTTGATAGTTTGAATGATTGTAGTTGTTGTAGTTGCCATGGTAGTTATTGAACCTTCCTCTTGAGTAGCCATAACTTCCTCTATTGTATCCTCTTCCTCTTTGATTCCTAGAATTCCTAAAGCAATTTTCAGTTGTATTATTAGTTAATCCACAAATAGAACATGAGTTGGAGTCTTGGGATCTCCCCCTGCCTTGTCTACCTCGTCTTCCTCTACCTCTGCCATGGCTTCCTCTACCTGCATAGTTAGCTTGCTATGTACCTGCTTCATCATCCACTTTCTTTGCCTTTCCTTTGTTATCTTTAGACTTGCTTTTATCCGTGTATAAAGCTGAAGATTGATTACCTTTAGAGCTTTCTCCATTTTTTATAAGCTTTGCCTCTTGAGTAAGTAGTTGTCCAATGAGTGTGTTGAAATCAGGTACATGGATGTCCATGTACAAATCCATAGCTGTGGTGAATGCTTCCCACTTGTCATCTGCCTTCAAGCCATTGATGACCTGCCTTACAATTTGCTCTTCATCTATTACCTCTCCAATGCTTCCCAACTTATCCGCTATGTCCTTGAGCTTTGTGACAAAATCAGTCACATTTTGTTTGGGAGCCTTCTTGAGAGTTGTGAAATCCAGCCATAGTTGATGCTTCCTAGCTTTAGTACTTGAAGAAAAGAAAGCTTCAAGTGCATCCCACACTTCCTGAGATGTCTTACAACTTCTAATGTGAGGCAACAAAAAATCTGAGATAGAGTTGAGGAGATAAGACCTTGCAAGTGCATCCTTGGAGCACCATGTGCTCAATCTTTCTTGCTCTTCTTGTGTTGGTTGACTTTTGTTCCTGAAACTTGGCATAACTTCATCTCCAGCCACATAACCATATAAACTTCTACCTTGGAGATAGGCTTCCATTCTTAATGACCAAGCTGAGTAGTTACCTCTGTCTAATTTGTCAATTGATGAAGGAAATCCATCTGCCATGTTGTCCAACCTTGCTCTGATACCAGTGTGAAGAGATTGATAGGTATGTGCTTGAAGATGAAGAGGTGTTGCAAAATCCTTGATCTACACTAACCAAATGAACTCCAGAAGTATATGGTGGGCCCTTTTAGCTTGCCAATGGATGTATTAGACACCCTATGTACCTTGGAAGATCACTCTCAAAAAGATAGATCAAAACAGATAAGTTGGAGTTAGCTCAGAGGTGAAAACTTGCTATTCTTGGTTCATACACCTGTCCAGTATTCTACATAATTCTCTGAGCACAACAGCAATTAGCTTAATTCCTCTTGGGGAAGTCTAGGTAGCTTAAAGAGCTAACTTTCAAGAGTAATCTCATCAAAAATAATAAACCACACACTGAGAATGAGTTTTAACAAGTGATGACATCATCCCGATTTTCACGGGTTGCTACAGTTTGAGACGAGGGAGCAGAAAAATCAACATAAATCAAAATTTAGGAATTCAATGATTATGAAAATTTGTATGGATATACTAGAGTGTAAGATGAATCTAACAAGCTTTAAATTACTGAATTTGAATAAGAAACCACTGAGAAATGGCTCTGACAAAATGAGTGAAAAAGTCAGGTACCTGACAAAGAAGTGAAGATGAACAGACCCTATTGACTTCAAATGAACATAACTGAAGATTGCAGCATCCAAATGACATGAAAATTTGTGAGAATATAGTAGACGTATAGAGATACTTTTACCAAGTTAAATCACTGAAAATGATGCACCAAGCTTAGAGAAAACATCTCTGCAAGCTGACTGAGAAAACTGAGAGTAATGGCAGTGAGTAGTACACTTCACAAGAACATGGAAAGATGAACTCAAATAATCATGAAAATGAAAGTATATTGCTTGTACAATACAATGACTTACTGATACATATGTGTGCCTTGTAATCACACCTTGATATGGCATAAAGCTCAGCTCTTGGAGGTCTTCACATAGGTCTCTCTAACCACGACTAAAACTGCCATCTATTTATATTTGAGTTTGGGAGGCTAACTTCCCTCAATCACTCTCCAATCAATCAGTGATTGATTTGATTCTCTACCTACCACAAATCACGAATTCGTGGCTCCTCTTTCCATTCTTCATCATGTGGACTCAACCACTTAAGATTCTCTTACTTTTACATTAAGTAAACTCTTCAAAAGATTACAAGAGGTAGTTCACAAGTGAAATTTACATAGTCTTCTTTTTAAAGCTACTTCTAAGACTTTGTGAGACTCAAGCCAATAATTAGGCTTGTCATAGACTTGCTCCAACATCCATGAGTTTGCGCAAATCCTTTTGCCACTAATCTTGCCTTGTACCTATTTATAGATCCATCTGAGTTCTTTTTGATTTTGTATATCCACCTAGATCCAATTACCTTCATGCCTGGCTCCTTGGGGACGCAATTCCAAGTATGATTTTCCTATTGGGCTTTCACTTCTTCATGCATGGCTTTTCTCCATTCTTTCTTCTTCCTAGCCTCCTCAAATGAAGAAGGCTCTTCTATCATAGAGTCTTCCCTGATATACACATAGTGCTTGGTGAATAAAGATGTATCATATCCATACCTTATGGACTCTAGTATGAAGACTCTAGTATGTAATCTATATGCTTGAGTTTGACCTTTCCTCTTAACTTCCAAGCCTTGAAGTCAATATGTTCTTCATCCTTTGAGTTGATATCTTCTGCTAAGTGTTCATCGTCTTGAGTGAGCGTTGGAAAATCATTCTCCAAATCATATCCTAAGTTGACTTTCCTGCCATCATCTTCAAACCATGAATTATTTTCATCAAATAATACACCCCTACTAACTATAAATTCTTTTGTAGTGGGATTGTATAGCCTATACCCCCTTTGGTTCTGATCATACCCAATAAATATACATTCTTAGCTTTAAGGTCTAACTTTCCTCTAGTTTGTGAGAGAATGTGTGCATAAGCAATGCATCCAAATATTTTGCAATGGTCCAATGATTTGGATGGAAGCCTGTTGACCACGTAGGTGGCTGTGGAAATAGCCTCTACCCATAGATAATTAGGTAACTTCTCATTTAACATAGATCTAGCAGCTTCAACAATTAACCTCTTTCTTCTCTCTACCACTCCATTCAATTTAGGAGTGTATCTTGTTGTTAATTCCCTCTTTATGCCTCTATCCTGTAAAAATGAATCAAATTCATGTGGAACATACTCACCACCTCCATCAGATCTAGTTCTCTTCAAGTACCTTCTTGTTTGGTTTTCAACTACTTGCAAGTACTTCTTGAAACATGTAAATACCTGATCATTATGCTTCATGAAATAAAGGATTGTCCATCTATTATAATCATCAATAAATGAAACATATTACCTTGAACCTGAGATGGATGGATCTTTGCTAGGACCCCACACATCAGTGTGTACAAGCTCCAAATAGTATTCATGAATGTATCCTCTCCTGTTGAATGGTTGCTTGTGAGCTTTGCCAAATTTACATGCTCCACATTTGTATATCATATGTTGCTTGGTCACATTGGTAATGCCAAACACACTTTGATCCTTGCATATTTGCTTCAAATTTCTTTCTCCTATTGTCCTAGCCTTGTGTGCCATATTTCTAACTCAAATAACGTTTGATCTCTATAGTTGAATAGTGCTATGTTCCTTGTGTATTCAATTTCAAATGTGAATAATCGACTAGACTTCTCACATTTGGCAATCCTTTTGAAGCTTTGTTGGGGGTCTTCCACATATGTTCCATGCTTAGTGAATTTGACCTATAGACGTTTCTCAACAATCTGCCCAACACTAATTAGGTTTTTGGTTATAGTTGTCACATACAGAACTTTTCTCAAAAGGTTCATACTACCATCAGATGTTTTGACATTTCAAAGCTACATTTCCAGCCACATGATTGGAACAACCTGAATCAATGTAGAAAAGGTGTTCATCATCTTTACCTTGCTTTGGTGTCATGTTCATGATGAGTAATGAGTCTTCTTGGTCTTCAATATAGTTTTTGTAATCCCATCTTCCTCTAAAGCCTCCTTGGTAAGTTTCGTTGCTATGGCCTTGATTGTAGTTATGGTTGTAGTTGCCTCCACAATTATTGTATGTGCCTCTTGATTGCCCATAGCTACGGTTAAATGAGTCATTAAATGAGTGAGCAAAGATGCATGAATATCTCACAATCTCAAGAAGCAATGCTAATTAAACTTTGTAGGATTGTAATAAATAGTATGATGAACCTAATAAGCTTTAAATCATGGCAAATGATCAACTACACACTAAGAACAAGGCTACAAGAGTCATTAAATGAGTGAGCAAAGATGCATGAATATCTCACGATCTCAAGAAGCAATGCTAATTAAACTTTGTAGGATTGTAATAAATAGTATGGTGAACCTAATACGCTTTAAATCATGGCAAATGATCAACTACACACTAAGAACAAGCTCTAAGAAGATCACTATTTTGATGGAGTTATAATAGAGAAGTGAAATGAGAATGTAATGATCATATATGTATTTAAATATGTACCAATATAATGTCATTGACAATCATACATTGGTCTACGTGAGAGAGGTGAGTGACCTATGACATGAGCTCCCACTTTACAATGAGTGTACTTCAAAATGAGCTCTCAACCTCTAGATGCCCACGACTCTTTTTGATCCTCTTCTTATAGTCATGTTTGGAGCCAAAGTTTGAATTCAAATTCAAACTTCTACCTAAAAGGTGAATCTTAAACTATAGGATAGATTCCTTCATCACTCAACAACTGAGTGATTCATGATTTTTGAGCTTCCTAAATTCACGTGGGTGTAATCCACTTTTACAAGGATAAATATGAAGGATTTTACAAGAGACTAATCATATGAAGTATTGCATAGGTTATGCCAATAAATCAAGCATAAGTTAGTTAACCAAGTATGTGGGCTTGGGTTTAATTGCACCAACAATCATGCTGCAACTAAATCTTGAGGAAGCTTGTATGGCGAAGGCAACAGTGGAGCAATTTACTCACGAGCAATAGCAAGCCCTCCACACTCAACTAGAAGTGGCCAATCTCCATTGGACTGAAGCCTAACAACAACTCAAAGTCGAACACCAATGCCGGAAGCATGTCACCTGACAAAGTTTTTATTTACAAGAAGAATTCAGCCTTTAGTTGGTCGATGCACAAAATCATGCCATTTTGTCTCAAGCATCGACTTTCAACCAAGTAGATACCATCACCCTCAATCCAACTGACGTCTAGTGCCTCCTAAAGTCAATCAATAAAAAGATTTAGCAAACTTTGTAGATGCCAGGACATCATTTACTGCCACTGTCTTGCCTTCTTTTGAAGATGATATGGATGAAGATTAGAACTGTTTTTTTTTATCATTGTAAATTGGGTTGAAATCCTTTGGGTGTGCTAGTGTTAAGGCTCTCGAATAATTTTGTAATTACTTATTGAAATATACACCAAAGAGTCTTTTCAAAAAGGCAAGAGATGCATAATTGTAACTGTTCAATTTAATATAAGTATGTTGATGCATGAGGCTAAGGAGAGAGACATGCAGACATGATATCAGCATGAGGCCATGAAGCCTACGACAGATGTCTATGTAGTTGATCTTGGATGTACAATGTAGAGATTGAATTCTGATTTTATAGGTGTCCTGACTTCTTCTATTGTTGTTGAGACTGTTGTTTATCTTAAGTTATTGTGATGATAAGTAATTACTCTCTGATTGATCTTTTTGTGGTGGAAGTAATTTCGGTGAAGGGAGAATTGTCTATGTAGTAGAGTGTAAGGAAACTACCATATGTAATCTATTCTTGATCGAATATGTGATTCCACAATAGGCTAAGTGGAAGGGAAAATACCAAAATTTCTGTCACCCAAGAACCCCTTGGTGTTGCCGTGTTACTGCAATCCTGTCAGAGAGAGCCAGTTAGAATAGAGGTTCAACAATGGAAAGATTTGAAGCTTTTGTGTAAAGTATTGTTTATACTTGACATAGAGGTGTTATTAGACTAAGGTAGAATTGACATTAGGGATAAGAAAGATCTCCATTAGTGGTATTAGAGTTGAAGGATCATATCAAGTCAAGGGATTGAAGAACAGGTCTTGATTGTTGTAGACTGTCAAATGAAAGTTGAAGGAAGCATTGAAAGGATAAAGGACATGAATGCCATTTAAAAGGATCAGAAGAAGTAAAGAACTACTTTGAAAGGTACTTTCCATAACTATAGTATAAGGATTTCTTCAAGATAGCTAAGAAAAGAATGGGAGAGAGCATTCAAGTAGAGAAGCTTCATACAGAGAACTATCCAACATGGATTATGAGGAGGAGAGCTCACTTTATGGGCAAAGATTTGATGGCTTACATCACATGAGAGGAGGAGAAGCCAAAATTGAAGGATCCTAGCCTTCCAACTAGGGAAGAGCTTGAAGATTTGAAGCATTATCTATATGTCTATTAATTATTATCTCTTGCCACACATCAGAGGGTTAGAGAGTGCAACTGATATATGGAATGGTTTGGATGAACATTTACAAAATACAACCAAGGCAAGGAAGGCCTCACTCTTGTAACCTTCAAAAAGAAAGTTTCACAACCAATTTTTGATTATGTAACAAAGATGAAAGATATTACAATTTTCTTGGGAAGAATTGATGATACCATTGAAGAATACAAATTGGTAAGGTTGATCCTTACAGGATGAAAAGGTGAGGAAAGGTGGAAACCTTTCATATTGTCAATTAAATTATCATTAGATCATTTTACTCCTAATCTAAATCAACTTCTAGGGCTCATGCTAACATTTGAGTAGGATATTAAAGGTGAGAATGGGAAAAATGCTTGTCAAGCTATGCATTTGAAGAACAAGAAGAAAATTGCTAAAGGAAAACAACAATCAAATGAAGCAGATGGCACCTCAATCAAGCTAAAGTTTCTAAAGACAAAGAAAATAGCAGAGATAAAGGAAGAGTTGCCAAAAAGAAAGACAATGGTAAAGCTTGTTTGATTTGTGAAAAAAAATCACTTGGTGAATGAATGTTGGCACAACACTCAGAACAATGGCAATTATAACCAGAACTTCAATCAAAGAGGAAGAGGAGATAGAAGAGAAAGAGGTAATTTCATAGCAAGAGGTGATAGGACTACATATGGTAGAGGATGTGGAAGAAACTTACAAAATCAATCATACAACAACATTAGTTATGCATTAAATCAAAAGGAGGATTCAATATATCATGAATGGTACACATGAAGTTATAGGTGAAGACCAAAGAGTAATCTACATTGATTTAGGGTGTAGCAATCACCTAATTCATAGCATTGACTTGATGATCCACATGGAAAAAAAGATGCATGGACACATAGTTCAAATTGAAGATAACACCAAAAACAAAGTGGAGAGCATTGGATCAGTGAAGAAAAAGAATGGGAATATACTTCTAAGTAAATTACTATATGCTCCCATAATTCCAAAGAATTCAATTAATGTAGGACCAAATTTTGATAAAGGATATGAAGTCGGATCGAGTTTATGTGGAAGATATAAATCAAGGATATAAGAATATTTTTGTAGTTGAAAACGAAGGAAGACTCTTTACTCTCAAGGTACAGGGTAATGTAGGACATGCTTAAGAAGCCAAAAATAGAATTAATGGGACCTATAGTAGAAAAGGCTAGGTCATTTTAATGAAACACTTATAAAGGATATAGAAAAGAATGCATCAGTACTAGACTTATCCAATATTCAAAGTAAGACATGACATACAAATGTGAGACTTGTCAATTAGGTAAAACTTACAAATAATTGTATAAAAGGCATGGATTCATACATAGAAACGTTCTTGAATTGATACATACATATGTGGGGATCCTTCAAAAGACTATAGCATCAGTGGATCCAGATACTATGTTTTGTTTGTAGATGATGCAACAAGATGGATAATGTTGATATATTTTGGTACTGATGTGTGTGAACACACTAGGACCGCCCGGGCACTTTTTTCCCTCTTTAGGAGGTTTTTTTCCCCCGGCTTGTATATACGCCTATTGCCCTAATGGGCTACTTATCTTTGTACATTCTCTAGTAATACATTCAATATTGTGTGTTTGTGCTCCAAGCTTCTTCTTCTTCCTTGTGCTCTTCGCGTGCTTCCGCAGACGTCTAACTCCAATAATTGGTATCAGAGCAGGTTGTCGCTTCATCTAGGGTGCCGTCGACACTCCTCCGTTTGCAGTCTCAGAATCGTACGAATTTTGGTGAGCATACTCAGGGTGTTTCCAAGATCAAAACAGCTTCGTTTTGTGGTGCCGAAATTGCGATCTGAGCTTGTTTTGGCCTCCGAACGCACTATCGTAGCGCTTGTGCAGGCTATTTCATCTTTTTGTGCCAAAGGTATATACCTGTTTCTGTCCGCCAGTATAAGCGTCTCAAAGTGTGCTACAGGTTTAGCAGAACTCGTCTGGGCAGTTCCGTTCAACTTTTTGAGATACAGTCAATTTTCTGCATCAAGGTATTTTAGTCACCGGCCATGGCTGAAAGCAGTGATGTATTCCATATGTTGGATGTTGAGGATAAGTTGGATGGTACCAACTACCCATTATGGGCTTATATGATGCGACATGTATTGGTTGCAAAAGGATTGTGGAACATTGTGTAGGGTGTTGAAAGACGTCCTGTTACACCTGTAACAACAGGCACTACGAATACAGGTGCTGGAGCTGATGAAGATGGTGTCGAAGATGAAATTGTGCAGATTCTTGTTCGTGCTGCTATTTTTGCTGCACCTACTGCAGAGCAGATTCGTTGGGATGGTAGAGATGCCCAAGCACATGCATTGATAGCTTTGTCTATCAAACGTGTCATTATTCCTCATATTCGCTCTTGTAGGATAGCTAAGGATGCTTGGGATGATGGAGAGTGTTAATCTCCAAAAGAACAAGCTATCCTTGGTATTAGACCACCTCTAGACCAAGAATAACTTTAGACTCCACAGAATTTTGGAAATCCACTATCACATTACCAAGAAATTGATTAACTGTGAAGAAATCACTTCTCTGAAAAGTCTGCTACAGATTAATCACTCATTGACTAATCATTCATGTAAAGTTTTTGATAAAACTTTGTATGATGTATTGCATGGAGTTTGTGCAACTCCTCCAACTTAAATTTCTCAAAATGATTGAGTATAATCTGAGAATTGACTCAAACAACTTACCTGTGTCTAAAACTGCCTCTCTGCAATAGCGACTTTAACACCTGCAACTTCTTAGCAATGGTTCTCCCAAACTATATCCCGTTTGGTAAAATGCTTTTAGCCATAAATGGCTTATCTCTCAACTTAAATTTTAAGCTATCACTTGTGAAAAACTTTACACTGTGTGCTGAGAACTGATCATTTCTTTGATCACGAAATCTGTGCCTGTTTCAGAAGACACTTAGAACATTTCACATATGAATGTTCCTATGCAAAATTCTCTCAACCTGATTACAATTGGACTCTCAAATTCTAGCCATAGATTGATTAACTATGGACTTAGATATGTTCAGAAGGATTTCTCAAAAGATTAACTACAGAAGTAGAAGACATCGAAACATCGGGTGCAAGATTTTCTTCGATTACTCAAAAAAGTTACAACTACATTGAGGAAGTAACTCAACTAACTTTTCATGTGTCCAATGACACTTTTCTACATCTGATTTCTCTCTTCCTATTCTCTATTCTATATGCCCCGACTTTTTCGAAAACATTTATAGGCAAATATGTACAAACTTATGACTAATCAAAAGTGTGAGTCACCTATATTTGAACTAATGTACATATGTGTACATAACTTTGAATTTCTGAGTATGTCCTTCCTTCAAACTTCTGAATTTGTTCTCTTCTTAATTTCTTGACTTCATTTCTTCATAAACCTTCAATTGATGATTGATATGCACCAACAGCTCCCCCTCAATCATTAATTGAGGTTTTTCTCTATCTTCTTAATACCTGCCATATCCTTGAATCTCTGTAGCTTTGGTCCATCTAGACTTTTTGTCATCATATCTACAAGTTGATCTTTTGTAGGTGTATGCATAACTTCAATTTCCTTATCAATGACCTTCTCTCTCAGGAAATGATATTGTATTTCAATATGCTTAGTTCTAGCATGAAACACAGGATTAGCTACCAAGTATAGAGAACTCATATTGTCTCCACAAGTAATAGGAGTACTTTGAATCACATCAAAAACCTTCATAAGTGTCTTTAGCCATATTACCTCCTTTGCAGCTTCCACCATACCTTTATATTCTGCTTCTGTAGATGACAAAGCAACTGTATGTTGCTTCTTAGAACACCATGAAATCAATTTGTCTCCTACATAGCACAAATATCCATGTGTTGATCTTCTATCATCCACATTACCTGCCCAATCTACATCACTATATATCTTCACTCTTGTATCAGAAGTAAATCCATAGTACAGCCCTTCTCTGAGTGTACCCTTGATGTACCTAAGTACTCTTAATCCTGCAATCCAATGTTCCTTTCTAGGATAATGCATGAATTTTGAAAGCACACCAACTGCATATGACAAATCAGGCCTTGTTAATGTAGCATAAATCAAGCTACCAACCAAACTCTGATATTGATGGAGAGTGTTAATCTCCAAAAGAACAACCTACTCTTGAATTTAGAACACCTCTATATCAAGAGTAAGTCAAAACCTTCACCAATTTAAGCTATCAATGATCAATTATCAATTTCTTGACTAAATTGTGAAGAAGGAATTTCCTCAGAAAGTCTACTGCATAGATCTTGCTCATTGACTGAGTAAATGTATAAAGTTTTTGATGAAACTTTGGGCAAGGTGTCGCCTAAAGATTGCGCACCTTCTCCAAGTCGAATTACTTCAAAAGGTTTAGTAGATCTTGAGAAATCTACTTACCAAGTCAGCTATGTCTAAATCTGCACTTCTGAGAAATTGATTTGGACACCCCTAACTTCTTAACTTTAATTCTCTCAGTATAAAACCCATTTAAGCAAATTCTTTTAGCCACGAGTAGCTTACCTTCCAACTTAAAGATTAAGTGCTTACTTGCACAAAACTTTAAACTGTGGAGTGAGAAATGATCAAATCATTAAGATCAAAATTTGCGCCTGTTTTAGGAACCAGTGAGTACTTTCTCACATGTAAATGTTCCTACACACAATTCTCTTAGCCTGATCACAATTAGACTCACAAACTCTAGCCATAGATTGATTAACTATGGACTTAGATATCTCCAAAAGGAATTCACAAAAGATCTATCACACAGGGAGAAAACACAAAAACATCGGGGGCAATTTTTCCTTCTATTTCTCAGAAATTTACAACTGAGTGAGGATGCAGAGTTCAACTCACTTCACACATGTCTAATGACATTTTCTACTTCTCAATACACAAATCTCATAATCTCCTATTGTCTCTCCTTGTCTTCTCTCTTTGCCCTGACATTTTCAAAAGTATTTATAGGCAAATATGTACAGACTTATATCAAAGCATAAGTATAAGTAACCTATGTCTTAACTAATGTACATATGTGTACATGTCTTTCACTCTGTGAATGTATCCATCTTCTTTGCGTCAAAACTTGATCTCATCCCTATCCTTTGTCCTTCAAATCTTCAATTGGTGATTGGTCTGCACCAACAGCTCCCCCTCAATCATCAATTGAGGTTTCTCTTATCTTCTTTATACCTGCCATGTCTTTAAACTTCTGTAACTTTGGTCCATCCAAGCTCTTTGTAAGCATATCAGCTATATGATCTTTTGTTGAAGTATGTATGACTTCAATCTCCTTATCCATCACCTTCTCTCTTAGAAAGTGATACTGAGATCTCAATGTGTTTAGTCCTGGCATGAAAAACAGGATTAGCAGCTAGATATAATGAACTCATGTTATCACCATAAATGATAGGTATGCTCTGTATAGTGTCAAAACTCTTCATTAGAGTCTTAAGCCATATCACTTCTTTTGCAGCTTCAACCATGCCTTTGTATTCTGCTTCTGTAGATGACAAAGCAACTGTATGTTGCTTCTTTGAGCACCAAGAGATTAACTTATCCCCCACATAACACATGTATCCATAGGTTGATCTTCTATCATCTGGATTACCTGCCCAATCTGCATCACTATAGATCTTGATGTTTGTATCTGATGTGAACCCATAATACAAACCTTCTTTGAGTGTACCCTTAATGTACCTCAACACTCTTTGACCTGCAATCCAATGCTCTTTCCTAGGACAATGCATGAATTGAGACAAAACCCCTACTGCATATGATAAATCAGGTCTAGTTAAAGTAGCATAGATAAGACTACCAACCAAACTCTGATATTGTCTCATGTCCTTGAATTCTTCACCTCCAAATTTACTCAATTTGTGATTCACCTCCATTGGTGTAGGTGCTACCCTGCAATCATCCATTTTAAACTTGATTAACAAGTTCTTCAAATACCTTTCTTGGGTCACAAATACTCCATGTTGGTATATGTAATCTCCATGCCCAAGAAGTATGACAAGTCTCCCAAGTCACTTATTTTGAACTCCTTTTCCATTTGCTTCTTTAGTCTTTGTATTCCTTCCTCATCTGTACCTGTAAGGATTATATCATCAACATATATGCACATGTATATGAAACCATTATCACTTGCTTTAACAAGCAAGCTACTATCTGCTTTAGACACCTGAAATCCAAGTTCTTTCAAGAACTTTACAAGTCTATAATTCCATGCCCTTGGGGCCTGCTTCAAGCCATACAAAGCTCTCTTGAGCTTGCACACATGATCTGGATACCTTTTATCTCTGAACCCTTGAGGTTGCTCCATGAACACATCATCAGAAATATAACCATTCAAAAAAGCATTTTTCACATCTAATTGACACAATTTTCCAACCTTTACATGCAGCAATTGCTATAAGTGTCCTGATGGTTGTCATCTTTGCCACAGGACTATAAGTCTCATCATAGTCAACACCATGTGTCTGAGCAAACCCTTTGACAACAAGTCTAGCTTTGTACCTAGACACACTTCCATTTGCAAATCTTTTTGTCTTATAAACCCACTTACATCCAATGATCTTCTGGCTATTTGGTTTTGGAACCAAATCCCATGTTTGATTCTCCAATAATGCATCATATTCTTCCTGCATAGCTTTCTCCCAATTTTCTTTACCTTTTGCCTCTTCATATGTAGAAGGGTCTTCATCTGTTTTAATCATGTAAGCATAATCTTTGGTAGCCAGAAATGAAGTATCATAGCTATGCCTTGTAGGTTGCCATTTGTTCCTTGTAGACCTCCTAAGTTCTCCACTTCTTGAGGTTTCTGGTTCTTCATATTCAGGATCAAATCTTGGTGTTTCTTCCACTTCAACCTGCACTTCATTATTCTCTTGTTCATCAAATATCTGAACCTTTGATTTACCTTTCCTTTGGCTCACAATTTCTTCATCATCTGTATTAATATTGATAGTACCTGCATACCAAGTACCTTGCTCATCAAATGTAACATCTTTTGATACAAGGAAATGTTTTGTGGATGGATTCCACAACCTGTATCCCATCTGCTTATCATCATAACCAATAAACACATATTTTTCAGCTTTAGGCTCCAACTTGTGCCTTAATTGTGATGGCACATATGCATAGGCCAAACATCCAAATACTTTGCAATGGTCTAGTGTAGGTCTCTTACCCCACCATGCCTCATAAGGTGTCATTCCCTGCAAAGCTTTACATGGTAACCTATTGACCAAATAAGTAGCTGTATTTACAGCCTCAGCCCACAAATAATTAGGGCAATTTTTCTCCTTCATCATGGACCTTGCAAACTCAACAAGAGTTCTATTTCTCCTTTCTGCTACACCATTTTGTTGAGGAGAGTACCTGCAAGTAACTTCCCTTTTTATACCTGCATCCCACAAGTAATTATTGAATTCATTAGAGAAATACTCTCCCCCTCCATCTGACCTTAGTCTTTTCAACTTATGTCCTGTAATTCTTTCTGCATATGCATGATAGTGTTTAAATGTATTAAACACTTCTGATTTATCTTTGATCACATAAATAGTGATCCATCTAGTAGCATCATCAACATAAATCACATAATACCTTGACCCATTTATACTGAAATCCTTCGATGGTCCCCACACATCTGTATGTACCAACTCAAGCTTCTCTGAGTACATTAAACCATGCTTGGAGTAGGAAAGCTTATGAGCCTTACCTAATTGACATGCCTCACATCTATATGTCATATGTTGACCTGCAACATTAGGCAAACCAAGCACTGAACCATTATTAATCATGTCTTTAATACCTCTTTCATTGAAATGTCCAAGCCTCTTGTGCCAAAGATCTAACTCAGAGATCTTATGTCCTCCATATGTGAACATGGCATGACCAATATTACCTTGAATCTTCAATGTGAACAATCTTCCTTCTTTCTTCCCTGAAACAATTTGTTTATACCCATTGCTAGGGTCTTCCACAAACACTCCTTCATTAGTGAACCTTACTTCATAACCTTTTTCCACAATTTGTCCTACACTTATCAAATTCTAAGGAATTGTAGGAACATACAAGACCTTACTCAATAAGGTGCTACCATCCTTGGCCTTCACTGATCCAATTGACTTCACATTGTGCTTTGTGTTGTCACCTGTTTGAACAACATGATTAGATACCTTATTCTCCAAGTGAGTCATCAAGGCTATATTACCACTCAGGTGATTGCTACACCCTGAATCAATGTAGAAGACTCTTTGATCTTCACTCTGCGTTTCACAAGTTGCATTCATTATCAATGTTGAATCTTCCTTTTGATCTGAAGCATAATTGTAGTAGGTGTTGTTATATTGTTGACTTTGAAAACCTCTACCTGCATTTCTTCCAAAGTAACCCCTACTACCTCTGCCTCTGAAATTACCTCTTTGATTTCTGCCTCCTCTTCCTCTTGAATTATAGTTCTGATTATATCCACCATTACTCTGATTATTATGCCAACAATCATTAGCTAAATGATTTGTCTTACCACAAATCCAACAAGCTTTGCCTCCATCTTTGTTGTTTCTGCCTCTTCCTCTACCTTTTCCACCTCCTCTACCTCTTAGGAAGTTGGCTTGACTAGTTGTACCTTCATCTTCACCTGCTTGTTGCTTTCCTTTGTTAGCTTTCTTCTTGTCCTTTGAGTACATTGCATGACCTGTACTTTTATCACCATCTCCTTTAACATCCTGCTCAAATGTTAGCATATGACCTAGCACCTGATTTAAATCAGGAGTGAAATGATCAAGTGATAATTCTGTAGACAAAATGAATGGCTTCCATTTGTCATCACCTCTTAAACCTGTAAGGATTTGCCTTACCAATTTATCCTCCTCAATGTCTTCATCAACAGCTCCTAAAGCATCTGCAATATCTTTCATTCTTGTCACATAGTCTGAAATGGATTGAGAAGCCTTCTTCTTAAAGGTGGTAAACTCTGCCCATAAGGATGCCTTCCTTGACTTAGTAGTATTCTAGAAATGCTCCTCCAAAGCATTCCAAATATCAGTTGCACTTTCAAGACCTCGAATATGAGGTAACAAGTAATCATTGACTGCCATATATATAATGCTCCTAGCTTGAGCATCTTTCTTCATCCAATTTTTCAAATCTGCTAACTCTTCCCTAGTTGGAACACTAGGATCTCTGAACTGTGGCTTCTCTTCTTCTCCTGTGATGTAAGCTATTAAATCTTTGCTCATAAGATGAGCTTCCATCCTCATTGACCATGCAGGATAGTTTTCCCTATCCAATTTCTCTATCTATAGAGAATCTCCCATCTTGTGTCCACCTGTGTATTGAAATCTTCAAGCTTTATGAATAATATATGTACCTTTACTCCAAATTAGAGTCCTTTTGTCTTTCTTGATGTCGTATGGTCTTCTCCTCAAGCTTTGCCTTCAAGCTTTCACCTTTTAGTTCTTCAGTTGTTGAATTTCTTGAATCTGCAGCAGTCGGGATCCTCCTTTCCTTGATTTTGATGTTTCCTACTCTGATACCACTGATGGAGAGTGTTGATCTCCAAAAGAACAACCTAATCTTGAATTTAGAACACCTCTATATCAAGAGTAAGTCAAAACCTTCACCAATTTAAGCTATCAATGATCAATTATCAATTTCTTGACTAAACTGTGAAGAAGGAATTTCCTCAGAAAGTCTGCTGCATAGATCTTGCTCATTGACTGAGTAAATGTGTAAAGTTTTTTATGAAACTTTGCACAAGGTGTCGCCTAAAGATTGTGCACCTTCTCCAAGTCGAATTACTTCAAAAGGTTTAGTAGATCTTGAGAAATCTACTTACCAAGTCAGCTATGTCTAAATCTGCACTTCTGAGAAATTGATTTGGACACCCCTAACTTCTTAACTTTAATTCTCTCAGTATAAAACCCGTTTAAGAAAATGCTTTTAGCCACGAGTATCTTACCTTCCAAATTAAAGATTAAGTGCTTACTTGCACAAAACTTTAAACTATGGAGTGAGAAATGATCAAATCATTAAGATCAAAATTTGTGCCTGTTTCAGGAACCAGTGAGTACTTTCTCACATGTAAATGTTCCTACACACAATTCTCTTAGCCTGATCACAATTAGACTCACAAACTCTAGCCATAGATTGATTAACTATGGACTTAGATATCTCCAAAAGGAATTCACAAAAGATCTATCACACAGGGAGAAAACACAGAAACATCGGGCGCAATTTTTCCTTCTATTTCTCAGAAATTTACAACTGAGTGAGGATGGAGAGTTCAACTCACTTCACACATGTCTAATGACATTTTCTACTTCTCAATACACAAATCTCATGATCTCCTATTGTCTCTCCTTGTCTTCTCTCTTTGCCCCGACATTTTCAAAAGTATTTATAGGCAAATATTGATGGAGAGTGTTAATCTCCAAAAGAACAACCTACTCTTGTGATTAGAGCACCTCTATACCAAGAGTAAGTCAAAACCTTCACTAAATTAGAGGTCCAATCTCCAAATTATCAAAATTGAGAAAATCTGTGAAGAAGATAAAACACAGAAAAGTCTGCTGCACTATTTCTTTACATTGACCTATCAAACGTGTAAAGTTTTTGATGAAACTTTGTACGAATCATCTCCTAGAGATTGCGCATCTTCTCCAAGTTAAAGTTCTCAAAAAGGTTTAGTATAACTTGAGAAATCAACTTCACAAGTTACCTATGTCCAAATCTGCACTTCTGAGAAGTCGATTTGACACCCCTAACTTCTTAACTTTGGTTCTCACAATGTCGAACCCGTTTTACAAAATGCTTTTAGCTGTAGATAGCTTATCTCTCAACTTAGATTTTGAGCTATCATATGTGTAAAACTTTATACTGTGCACTGAGCACTACTCATTTCTTTCAACTCGAAATGTGCGCCAGTTTCAGAGAACTGTGTACATTCAACACATATGAATGTTCCTACTTACAATTCTCCTAGCCTGTTTTCAATTAGACTCTGAAATTCAGGTCACAGGCTCATTAACTAACAACTTAGATATCCTCAAAAGAATTTCTCAATTGATCAAACACAGACGGAGCAGACGCAGAAACATCGGGTGCAAGTTTCTCGATTTCTTCAGAAAATTTACATACAAGTGATGATGGATGATTCACTCACTTTCAATGTGTCTAATGACACTAACTTCTCTCTCCCTATTCTCTAATCTTCTTCTGCTCTATTTGCCCGACATTTTCCAAAAGTATTTATAGATAATTTGTACAAGATTCTTACTCAAACAAAGATCTAAGTCACTATGACTAGACTAATGTACATATGTGTACACTTCTCATATACTCTGAATGTGTCTTTCTTCCAAGCTTCAATAGTTGATCCTTCCTTCACTCTTTAACCTTCCAAGCCTTCAATTGGTGATTGGTCTGCACCAACAGCTCCCCCTCAATCATCAATTGAGGTCTTCACTATCTTCTTTATACCTGCCATGTCTTTGAACCTTTGTAACTTTGGTCCATCCAAGCCTTTTGTAAGCATATCAGCTATCTGGTCTTTTGTTGAAGTATGGATTACTTCAATCTCTTTATCCATCACCTTCTCTCTTAGAAAGTGATACTGAATCTCAATGTGTTTGGTCCTGGCATGAAAAACAGGATTAGCAGCTAAATACAATGAACTCATGTTATCTCCATATATAATTGGTACCCCATGCACAATGTCAAGACTCTTCATCAATGTCTTGACCCAAATTACTTCCTTTGCAGCTTCAACCATGCCTTTATACTCTGCTTCTGTAGAAGACAAAGCAACTGTATGTTGCTTCTTAGAACACCATTAGATTAACTTATCTCCCACATAACACATGTATCCATAGGTTGATCTTCTATCATCTAGATTACCTGCCCAATCTGCATCACTATAAATTTTGATATTTGTATCTGAGGTAAACCCATAATACAAACCTTCATTGAGTGTACCCTTAATGTACCTCAACACCCTTTGTCCTGCAATCCAATGTTCTTTCCTTGGGCAATGCATAAATTGAGACAAAACCCCTACTGCATATGATAAATCAGGTCTAGTTAGAGTAGCATAGATAAGGCTACCAACCAAACTCTGATATTGTCTCATGTCCTTGAATTCTTCACCTCCATACTTACTCAATTTGTGATTCACCTCCAATGGTGTAGGTGCTACCCTGCAATCATCCATTTTAAACTTGATTAACAAGTTCTTCAAATACCTTTCTTGGGTCACAAATACTCCATGTTGAGTATATGTAATCTCCATGCCCAAGAAATATGACAAGTCTCCCAAGTCACTTATCTTGAACTCCTTTTCCATTTGCCTCTTGAGTCTTTGTATTCCTTCTTCATCTGTACCTGTAAGAATTATATCATCAACATATATGCACATGTATATGAAACCATTTTCACTTGCTTTGACAAGCAAGCTACTATCTGCTTTAGACACCTGAAAACCAAGTTCCTTTAGGAACTTCACAAGTCTATAGTTCCATGCCCTTGGGGCCTGCTTCAAGCCATACAAAGCTCTCTTGAGCTTACACACATGATTTGGATACTTTATATCTCTCAACCCTTGAGGTTGCTCCATGAATACATCATCTGAAATGTAACCATTCAAAAAAGCATTCTTCACATCAAGTTGACATAGCTTCCAACCTTTACATGCAGCAATAGCAATAAGTGTCCTTATGGTTGTCATCTTTGCCACAGGACTATAGGTCTCATCATAATCAATACCATATGTTTGAGCAAAGCCTTTGACAACAAGTCTAGCTTTGTATCTAGACACACTTCCATCTGCAAACATTTTTGTCTTGTAGACCCACTTGCATCCAATAATCTTCTGACTATTTGGTTTTGGAACCAAATCCCAAGTTTGATTCTCCAATAGTGCATCATATTCCTCCTGCATAGCACTCTCCCATTTTTCCTTACCTTTTGCCTCTTCATATGTAGAAGGGTCTTCATCTGTATTCACCATATAAGCATAATCTTTTGTGGCTAGAAATGAAGTATCATAACTATACCTTATAGGTTGCCACCTATTTCTTGATGACCTTCTGAGTTCTCCACTCCTTGAGGTTTCTGGCTCTTCACATTCAGGATCAAATCTTGGTGTCTCTTCCACTTCAACCTGAACTTCATTATTCTCTTGCTCATCAAATATCTGAACTTTTGATTTACCTTTTCTTTGACTCACTTCTTCTTCATCACCTGTATTGATGTTGATTGTACCTGCATACCAAGTGCTTTGTTCATCAAATGTAACATCTTTAGAAACCATAAATTGCTTTGTAGATGGACTCCACAATCTATAGCCCATCTGCTTATCATCATAGCCAATGAAAACATATTTTTCAGCTTTAGGCTCCAACTTGTGTCTTAATTGTGATGGCACATATGCATATGCCACACACCCAAAAACTCTGCAATGATCCAAGGTAGGTCTTTTACCCCACCAAGCCTCATATGGTGTCATACCCTGCAAGGCTTTACATGGTAGCCTATTGACCAAGTAAGTGGCTGTATTTACAGCCTCAGCCCACAAATAATTAGGACAATTTTTCTCCTTCATCATGGATCTTGCAAACTCAACAATTGTTCTATTTCTCCTTTCTGCAACACCATTTTGTTGAGGAGAGTACCTGCAAGTAACTTCCCTTTTTATACCTGCATTCCATAAGTAATCACTGAACTCATTAGAGAAATACTCTCCCCCTCCATCTGACCTTAGTCTTTTCAACTTATGACCTGTAATTCTTTCTGCATATGCATGATAGTGTTTAAATGTATTAAACACTTCTGACTTATCTTTGATCACATAGATAGTGATCCATCTAGTAGCATCATCAACATAGATCACATAATACCTTGATCCATTTATACTGAAATCTTTTGATGGTCCCCACACATCTGTGTGTACCAACTCAAGCTTCTCTGAGTACATAAAACCATGCTTGGAATATGAATGTTTATGAGCCTTACCTAATTGACATGCCTCACATTTGTATGTCATATGTTGACCTGCAACATTAGGCAATCCAAGCACTGAACCATTGTTAACCATATCTTTAATACCTCTTTCATTGAAATGTCCAAGCCTCTTGTGCCAAAGATCTAACTCAGAGATCTTATGTCCTCCATATGTGAACATAGCATGACCAATGTTGCCTTGAATCTTCAATGTAAATAATCTTCCTTCCTTTTTTCCTGAAACAATCTGTTTATACCCTTGGCTAGGGTCTTCCACATATACTCCATCATTAGTGAACCTTACTTCATATCCCTTTTCAACAATTTGACCTACACTTATCAAATTCTTAGGGATTGTAGGAACATACAAAACCTTACTCAATAAGGTGCTTCCATCCTTGGCCTTCACTGATCCAATTGACTTCACATTGTGCTTTGTGTTGTCACCTGTTTGAACAACATGATTAAAAACTTTACTCTCCAAATCAGTCATCAAAGATATGTTACCACTCAGGTGATTGCTACACCCTGAGTCAATGTAGAAGACTCTTTGATCTTCATTCTGCCTTTCACAAGTTGCATTCATTATCAATGTTGAATCTTCCTTTTGATCTGAAGCATAATTGTAGTAGGTGTTGTTGTATTGTTGACTTTGGAATCCTCTACCTGCATTTCTTCCAAAGTAATTCCTTCCACCTCTACCTCTGTAATTACCTCTTTGATTTCTGCCACCTCTTCCTCTTGAATTATAATTTTGATTATATCCACCATTATTCTGATTATTATGCCAACAATCATAAGCTAAGTGATTTGTCTTACCACAAATCCAGCAAGCTTTGCCTCCATCTTTATTGTTCCTGCCTCTTCCTCTACCTTTGCCACCTCCTCTTCCTCTTAGGAAGTTGGCTTGAGTAGTTGTTCCTTCATCTTCATTTACTTGTTGCTTTCCTTTGCTATTCTTCTTCTTGTCCTTTGAGTACATTGCATGACCTGTACTCTTGTCACCATCTCCTTTAACATCCTGCTCAAATGTTAGCATATGACCTAACAATTGATTTAAATCAGGAGTGAAATGGTCAAGTGATAATTCTGTAGACAAAATAAATGGCTTCCATTTGTCATCACCTCTCAACCCTGTAAGGATTTGCCTTACCAATTTATCTTCCTCAATGTCTTCATCAACAGCTCCTAAAGCATCTGCAATATCTTTCATCCTTGTCACATAGTCAGAAATAGATTGAGAAGCCTTCTTCTTGAAGGTAGTAAACTCTGCCCATAAGGATGCCCTCCTTGACTTTGTAGTGTTCTGGAAATGCTCCTCCAAAGCATTCCATATGTCAGTTGCACTTTCAAGACCTCTAATATGAGGTAACAAGTAATCATTGACTCCCATATAGATAATGCTCCTAGCTTGAGCATCTTTCTTCATCCAATTTTTCAGATCTGCTAACTCTTCCCTAGTTGGAACACTAGGATCTCTGAACTCTGGCTTCTCTTCTTCTCCTGTGATGTAACCAATTAAATCTTTGCTCATAAGATGAGCTTCCATCCTCATTGACCATGCAGGATAGTTTTCCCTATCCAATTTCTCTATCTGTAGAGCATCTCCCATCTTGTATCCACCTGTGTATTGAAATCTTCAAGCTTTACAAACAATGTATGTACCTTTACTTCGAATTAAACTCCTTTTGCCTTTCTTGATGTCGAATAGTCTTCTCCTCAGGCTTTTGACTCCAAGCTTTCACTTCTTAGTTCTTCAAGTGTTGAATTTCTTGAATCTGCAGCAGTCGGGATCCTCCTTTCCTTGATTTGATGTCTCCTGCTCTGATACCACTGATGGAGAGTGTTAATCTCCAAAAGAACAACCTACTCTTGTGATTAGAGCACCTCTATACCAAGAGTAAGTCAAAACCTTCACTAAATTAGAGGTCCAATCTCCAAATTATCAAAATTGAGAAAATCTGTGAAGAAGATAAAACACAGAAAAGTCTGCTGCACTATTTCTTTACATTGACCTATCAAACGTGTAAAGTTTTTGATGAAACTTTGTACGAATCATCTCCTAGAGATTGCGCATCTTCTCCAAGTTAAAGTTCTCAAAAAGGTTTAGTATAACTTGAGAAATCAACTTCACAAGTTACCTATGTCCAAATCTGCACTTCTGAGAAGTCGATTTGACACCCCTAACTTCTTAACTTTGGTTCTCACAATGTCGAACCCGTTTTACAAAATGCTTTTAGCTGTAGATAGCTTATCTCTCAACTTAGATTTTGAGCTATCATATGTGTAAAACTTTATACTGTGCACTGAGCACTACTCATTTCTTTCAACTCGAAATGTGCGCCAGTTTCAGAGAACTGTGAACATTCAACACATATGAATGTTCCTACTTACAATTCTCCTAGCCTGTTTTCAATTAGACTCTGAAATTCAGGTCACAGGCTCATTAACTAACAACTTAGATATCCTCAAAAGAATTTCTCAATTGATCAAACACAGACGGAGCAGACGCAGAAACATCGGGCGCAAGTTTCTCGATTTCTTCAGAAAATTTACATACAAGTGATGATGGATGATTCACTCACTTTCAATGTGTCTAATGACACTAACTTCTCTCTCCCTATTCTCTAATCTTCTTCTGCTCTATTTGCCCGACATTTTCCAAAAGTATTTATAGATAATTTGTACAAGATTCTTACTCAAACAAAGATCTAAGTCACTATGACTAGACTAATGTACATATGTGTACACTTCTCATATACTCTGAATGTGTCTTTCTTCCAAGCTTCAATAGTTGATCCTTCCTTCACTCTTTAACCTTCCAAGCCTTCAATTGGTGATTGGTCTGCACCAACAAATATGTATAGACTTATATCAAAGCATAAGTATAAGTAACCTATGTCTTAACTAATGTACATATGTGTACATGTCTTTCACTCTGTGAATGTATCCATCTTCTTTGCTTCAAAACTTGATCTCATCCCTATCCTTTGTCCTTCAAATCTTCAATTGGTGATTGGTCTGCACCAACATTCATGTCTCTGAATTCTTCTCCTCCAAATCTAGACAATTTATGGTTCACTTCCAATGGTGTGGGTGCAACCCTGCAATCTTCCATTTTAAATTTGGTTAGCAAATTTTTAAGATACCTTTCTTGGGTCACATATACTCCATGTTGAGTATATAAAATCTCCATTCCTAAGAAGAATGACAAGTTCCCCAAATCACTGATTTTGAACTCTTTCTCCATCTGCTTCTTGATCATTTGTATTCCTTTATCATCTATTCTTGTAAGTATTATGTCATCAACATAAATACAAACATAAATGAATCCATCTTCACTTGCTTTGACTAGCAAGCTACTATCTGCCTTTGATGCTTGAAATCCAAGATCCTTCAAGAACTTAACAAGCCTATAATTCCATGCCCTTGGGGCCTGCTTTAATCCATACAAAGCTCTCTTGAGCTTACACACATAATTTGGACTCACTTGATCTTTGAACCCATCTGGTTGCTCCATGTAAACCTCATCTGAAATGTAACCATTCAAAAAAGCATTTTTAACATCTAATTGAGATAACTTCCAACCTTTGCAAGCAGCAATTGCTATGAGAGTTCTGATGGTTGTCATTTTTGCCACAGGACTATAGGTCTCATCATAGTCCACTCCATATGTCTCTGCATACCCTTTCACAACAAGTCTAGCTTTGTACCTAGACACACTTCCATCTGCAAATCTTTTTGTTTTGTAAACCCACTTACATCCAATAATTTTCTGGCTATTAGGTTTAGGAACCAGATCCCAAGTTTGATTCTCTATCAATGCATCATACTCCTCTTGCATGGCTTCTTCCCAATTTCTCTTGCCTTTGGCTTCATCATATGTAGATGGATCTTCATCTGCTTTTACCAAATAAGCATAATCTTTAGTAGTCAAGAATGAGGTGTCATAGCTATACCTTGTAGGTTGCCATTTGTGCCTAGATGACCTCCTAACTTCTGCACTTTTTGAAGTCTCTGGTTCATCACATTTTCGATCAAACCTTGGCCTCTCTTCAACTTCAACCTGTACTTCATTATTCTCATTTTCATCAAGTAATTGAATCTTTGCTTTACCTTTCCTTTGATCCACTACTTCTTCAACATCTGCATGTACATTATATTTACCTGCATACCAAGTACCTTGCTCATCAAATGTAACATCCTTGGATACAAGGAATTGCTTTGTGGATGGACTCCACAACCTGTATCCCATTTGCTTATCATCATAACCAATGAATACATACTTTTCTGCCTTAGGCTCCAACTTATGCCTCAATTGAGATGGCACATATGCATATGCCAAGCATCCAAATATTCTGCAATGATCCAAGGTAGGTCTCTTACCCCACCAAGCTTCATATGGTGTCATACCTTGCAAAGCTTTACAAGGCAATCTATTAACCAAATAAGTAGCTGTATTTACAGCCTTTGCCCACAAATAATTTGGGCAATTTTTCTCTTTCATCATGGACCTTGCAAACTCAACAAGAGTCCTATTTCTCCTTTCTGCTACACCATTTTGTTGAGGAGAGTACCTGCAAGTAACTTCTCTCTTTATACCTGCATTCCACAAGTAATCATTGAATTCATTTGAAAAATACTCTCCCCCTCCATCTGACCTTAGTCTCTTCAATTTTTGACTTGTAATCCTTTCTGCATATGCATGATAGTGTTTAAATGTATTAAACACTTCTGACTTTTCTTTAATCACATAAATTGTGATCCATCTGGTAGCATCATCAACATATATGACATAATATCTTGAACCATTTATACTAAAGTCCTTTGAAGGACCCCACACATCTATATGCACCAACTCAAGACTTTCTGAATACATAAACCCATATTTGGAATAAGGTTGCTTATGGGCCTTACCTAATTGACATGCCTCACATCTGTATGTCATGTGTTGACCTGCAATGTTAGGCAACCCAAACACTGAACCATTGTTAATCATTTCTTTAATACCTCTCTCATTGAAATGTCCAAGTCTTTTATGCCAAAGATCCAATTCAGATACCTTCTGCTCTCCATATGTGAACATAGCATGTCCAACATTTCCTTGTACCTTCAATGTGAAGAGCCTTCCTTCTTTCTTTCCTGTAACAACCTGTTTATACCCTTGACTAGGGTCTTCAACATAGACTCCATCATTGGTGAATCTTACCTCATATCCTTTTTCCACAATTTGACCTACACTGATCAAATTCTTTGGAATTGTGGGAACATAAAGAACCTTACTCAGAAGAGTGCTCCCATCTTTAGCCTTGACTGAACCAATTGACTTTACCTTATGCTTTGTATTATCACCTGTCTGAACTATATGGTTAATTGCATTATGATCTAGATCAATCATCAAAGCAATATTCCCACTTAAATGATTACTACATCCTGAATCAATATAGAACACTCTCATGTCCTCATGTGAGGTTTCACATGTTGCATTCATAATGAGAGTCGAATCCTCCTTCTGATCTGATGCATAGTTGTAGTAGGTGTTATTATAGGATTGATTTTGGAAGCTTCTTCCTCCACCTCTTCCAAAAGAATTCCTACCACCTCTACCTCTAAAGTTTCCTTTCTGAAATCTACCACCTCTTGCTCTTTGATTAAAGTTCTGATAATTACCATTGTTCTGATTATTTTGCCAACAATCATGAGATAGATGATTGGTCTTACCACATATCCAACAAGCTCTTGCATTATCTTTGTTGTTTCTGCCTCTTCCTCTACTTCTGCCATTTCCTTTTCCTCTTATGAAATTTGCTTGGTTTGAAGTACCTTCTTCTTTGTTGGTGCAGACCAATCACCAATTGAAGACTTGGAAGATTAAAGGATGAAGGAAGGATCAACTATTGAAGCTTGGAAGAAAGACACATTCAGAGTATATGAGAAATGTACACATATGTACATAGTTCACTTAGATCTTTGTTTGAGTAAGAATCTTGTACAAATTATCTATAAATACTTTGAGAAAAGTCGGGACATGTATGAGAGCATATGTGACAAGAGTTAGAAGCCAAGATTGAGGAAGTTAGAAGTCATGAGATAGAAGAAAAGTTAGTTGAGTTAGCTCTCATCACTCAGTTGTAAACTTTTCTGAGTAATTGAAAATCTTGCACCCGATGTTTCTGCGTGTTCTCCTTCTACAGTAGATCAATCATGAAATGCTTTTGTACAAGTCTAAGTTGGAAGGTGCTTGACCTCTGTACAAAGTTTTAGCTTCTAATTGCAATCAGGCTTAGAGAATTAAGTGTAGGAACATTCATATGTGAAGTGTGTTCACAGGTTCCTAAAACAGGCGCAGATTTCGAAGTTAATGTTTTGATCATTTCTCCCAGCACAGTTTAAAGTTTTGCATGAGTGAGGGCTTAATCTTTAAGTTGAAAGATAAGCTACTTATGGCTAGAAGCATTTTGTAAAACGGGTTCGACATTGTGAGAACCAAAGTTAAGAAGTTAGGGGTGTCAAATCGACTTCCCAGAAGTACAGATTTGGACATAGGTAACTTGTGAAGTTGATTTCTCAAGTTATACTGAAGCTTTTGAAGTAATTCAACTTGGAGGAGATGTGCAATCTCTAGGAGATGATTCCTACAAAGTTTCATTAAAAACTTTACACGTTTGATAGGTCAATGTGAAGAAATAGTGCAGCAGACTTTTCTGTGTTTTATCTTCTTCACAGATTTTCTCAATTTTGATAAGTTGGAGATTGATCCTCTAAATTAGTGGAAGTTTTGACTTACTCTTGGTATAGAGGTGCTCTAATCACAAGAGTAGGTTGTTCTTTTGGAGATTAACACTCTCCATCAGTGGTATCAGAGCAGGAGACATTAAATCAAGGAAAGGAGGATCCCGACTGCTGCAGATTCAAGAAATTCAACACTTGAAGAACTAAGAAGTGAAAGCTTGGAGTCAAAAGTCTGAGGAGAAGTCTACTCGACATCAAGAAAGGCAAAAGGAGTCTAATTCGAAGTAAAGGTACATACATTGTTTGTAAAGCTTGAAGATTTCAATACACAGGTGGATACAAGATGGGAGATGCCCTACAGATAGAGAAATTGGATAGGGAAAACTATCCTGCATGGTCAATGAGGATGGAAGCTCATCTTATGAGCAAAGATTTAATTGGTTACATCACAGGAGAAGAAGAGAAGCCAGAGTTCAGAGATCCTAGTATTCCAACTAGGGAAGAGTTAGCAGATCTGAAAAATTGGATGAAGAAAGATGCTCAAGCTAGGAGCATTATCTATATGGGAGTCAATGATTACTTGTTACCTCATATTAGAGGTCTTCAAAGTGCAACTGACATATGGAATGCTTTGGAGGAGCATTTCCAGAACACTACAAAGTCAAGGAAGGCATCCTTATGGGCAGAGTTTACTACCTTCAAGAAGAAGGCCTCTCAATCTATTTCAGACTATGTGACAAGGATGAAAGATATTGCAGATGCTTTAGGAGCTGTTGATGAAGACATTGAGGAAGATAAATTGGTAAGGCAAATCCTTACAGGGTTGAGAGGTGATGACAAATGGAAGCCATTTATTTTGTCTACAAAGTTATCACTTGACCATTTCACTCCTGATTTAAATCAATTGTTAGGTCATATGCTAACATTTGAGCAGGATGTTAAAGGAGATGGTGACAAGAGTACAGGTCATGCAATGTACTCAAAGGACAAGAAGAAGAATAGCAAAGGAAAACAACAAGCAGGTGAAGATGAAGGAACAACTACTCAAGCCAACTTCCTAAGAGGAAGAGGAGGTGGCAAAGGTAGAGGAAGAGGCAGGAACAACAAAGATGGAGGCAAAGCTTGCTGGATTTGTGGTAAGACAAATCACTTAGCTAATGATTGTTGGCATAATAATCAGAATAATGGTGGATACAATCAAAATTATAATTCAAGAGGAAGAGGTGGCAGAAATCAAAGAGGTAGTTACAGAGGTAGAGGTGGAAGGAATTACTTTGGAAGAAATGCAGGTAGAGGATTCCAAAGTCAACAATATAACAACACCTACTACAATTATGCTTCAGATCAAAAGGAAGATTCAACATTGATAATGAATGCAACTTGTGAAAGGCAAAATGAAGATCAAAGAGTCTTCTACATTGACTCAGGATGTAGCAATCACCTGAGTGGTAACATATCTTTGATGACTGATTTGGAGAGTAAAGTTTTTAATCATGTTGTTCAAACAGGTGACAACACAAAGCACAATGTGAAGTCAATTGGATCAGTGAAGGCCAAGGATGGAAGCACATTATTGAGTAAGGTTTTGTATGTTCCTACAATCCCTAAGAATTTGATAAGTGTAGGACAAATTGTTGAAAAGGGATATGAAGTAAGGTTCACTAATGATGGAGTATATGTGGAAGACCCTAGCCAAGGGTATAAACAGATTGTTTCAGGGAAAAAGGAAGGAAGATTATTTACATTGAAGATTCAAGGCAATATTGGTCATGCTATGTTCACATATGGAGGACATAAGATCTCTGAGTTAGATCTTTGGCACAAGAGGCTTGGACATTTCAATGAAAGAGGTATTAAAGATATGGTTAACAATGGTTCAGTGCTTGGATTGCCTAATGTTGCAGGTCAACATATGACATACAAATGTGAGGCATGTCAATTAGGTAAGGCTCATAAACATTCCTATTCCAAGCATGGTTTTATGTACTCAGAGAAGCTTGAGTTGGTACACACAGATGTGTGGGGACCATCAAAAGATTTCAGTATAAATGGATCAAGGTATTATGTGATTTATGTTGATGATGCTACTAGGTGGATCACTATCTATGTGATCAAAGATAAGTCAGAAGTGTTTAATACATTTAAACACTATCATGCATATGCAGAAAGAATTACAGGTCATAAGTTGAAAAGACTAAGGTCAGATGGAGGGGGAGAGTATTTCTCAAATGAGTTCAGTGATTACTTATGGAATGCAGGTATAAAAAGGGAAATTACTTGCAGGTACTCTCCTCAACAAAATGGTGTTGCAGAAAGGAGAAATAGAACTCTTGTTGAGTTTGCAAGATCCATGATGAAGGAGAAAAATTGCCCTAATTATTTGTGGGCTGAGGCTGTAAATACAGCCACTTATTTGATCAATAGGTTACCATGTAAAGCCTTGCAGGGTATGACACCATATGAGGCTTGGTGGGGTAAAAGACCTACCTTGGATCATTGCAGAGTATTTGGGTGTGTGGCATATGCATATGTGCCATCACAATTAAGACACAAATTGGAACCCAAAGCTGAAAAGTATGTTTTCATTGGCTATGATGACAAGCAGATGGGCTATAGATTGTGGAGTCCATCAACAAAGAAATTTATGGTTTCTAAAGATGTTACATTTGATGAACAAAGCACTTGGTATGCAGGTACAATCAACATCAATACAGGTGATGAAGAAGAAGTGAGTCAAAGAAAAGGTAAATCAAAAGTTCAGATATTTGATGAGCAAGAGAATAATGAAGTGCAGGTTGAAGTGGAAGAGACACCAAGATTTGATCCTGAATGTGAAGAGCCAGAAACCTCAAGGAGTGGAGAACTCAGAAGGTCATCAAGAAATAGGTGGCAACCTACAAGGTATAGTTATGATACTTCATTTCTAGCCACAAAAGATTATGCTTATATGGTGAATACAGATGAAGACCCTTCTACATATGAAGAGGCAAGAGGTAAGGAAAAATGGGAGAGTGCTATGCAGGAGGAATATGATGCACTATTGGAAAATCAAACTTGGGATTTGGTTCCAAAACCAAATAGTCAGAAGATTATTGGATGCAAGTGGGTCTACAAGACAAAAAGGTTTGCAGATGGAAGTGTGTCTAGATACAAAGCTAGACTTGTTGTCAAAGGCTTTGCTCAAACATATGGTATTGATTATGATGAGACCTATAGTCCTGTGGCAAAGATGACAACCATAAGGACACTCATTGCTATTGCTGCATGTAAAGGTTGGAAGCTATGTCAACTTGATGTGAAGAATGCTTTTTTGAATGGTTACATTTCAGATGATGTATTCATGGAGCAACCTCAAGGGTTCAGAGATAAAAGGTATCGAGATCATGTGTGTAAGCTCAAGAGAGCTTTGTATGGCTTGAAGCAGGCCCCAAGGGCATGGAACTATAGACTTGTGAAGTTCCTAAAAGAACTTGGTTTTTAGGTGTCTAAAGCAGATAGTAGCTTGCTTGTCAAAGCAAGTGAAAATGGTTTCATATATATGTGCATATATGTTGATGATATAATTCTTACAGGTACAGATGAAGAAGGAATACAAAGACTCAAGAGGCAAATGGAAAAGGAGTTCAAGATTAGTGACTTGGGAGACTTGTCATACTTCTTGGGCATGGAGATTACATATACTCAACATGGAGTATTTGTGACCCAAGAAAGGTATTTGAAGAACTTGTTAATCAAGTTTAAAATGGATGATTGCAGGGTAGCACCTACACCAATGGAGGTGAATCACAAATTGAGTAAGTTTGGAGGTGAAGAATTCAAGGACATGAGACAATATCAGAGTTTGGTTGGTAGCCTTATCTATGCTACTCTAACTAGACCTGATTTATCATATGCAGTAGGGGTTTTGTCTCAATTTATGCATTGCCCAAGGAAAGAACATTGGATTGCAGGACAAAGGGTGTTGAGGTACATTAAGGGTACACTCAATGAAGGTTTGTATTATGGGTTTACCTTAGATACAAATATCAAAATTTATAGTGATGCAGATTGGGCAGGTAATCCAGATGATAGAAGATCAACTTATGGATACATGTGTTATGTGGGAGATAAGTTAATCTCATGGTGTTCTAAGAAGCAACATACAGTTGCTTTGTCTTCTACAGAAGCTGAGTATAAAGGCATGGTTGAAGCTGCAAAAGAAGTGATTTGGCTCAAGACCTTGATGAAGAGTCTTGACATTATGCATGGGGTACCAATTATATATGGAGATAACATGAGTTCATTGTATTTAGCTGCTAATCCTGTTTTTCATGCCAGGACCAAACACATTGAGATTCAGTATCACTTTCTAAGAGAGAAGGTGATGGATAAAGAGATTGAAGTAATCCATACTTCAACAAAAGATCAGATAGCTGATATGCTTACAAAAGGCTTGGATGGACCAAAGTTACAAAGGTTCAAAGACATGGCAGGTGTAAAGAAGATAGAGAAAACCTCAATTGATGATTGAGGGGGAGCTGTTGGTGTAGACCAATCACCAATTGAAGACTTGGAAGATTAAAGGATGAAGGAAGGATCAACTATTGAAGCTTGGAAGAAAGACACATTCAGAGTATATGAGAAATGTACACATATGTACATAGTTCACTTAGATCTTTGTTTGAGTAAGAATCTTGTACAAATTATCTATAAATACTTTGAGAAAAGTCGAGACATGTATGAGAGCATATGTGACAAGAGTTAGAAGCCAAGATTGAGGAAGTTAGAAGTCATGAGATAGAAGAAAAGTTAGTTGAGTTAGCTCTCATCACTCAGTTGTAAACTTTTCTGAGTAATTGAAAATCTTGCGCCCGATGTTTCTGCGTGTTCTCCTTCTACAGTAGATCAATCATGAAATGCTTTTGTACAAGTCTAAGTTGGAAGGTGCTTGACCTCTGTACAAAGTTTTAGCTTCTAATTGCAATCAGGCTTAGAGAATTAAGTGTAGGAACATTCATATGTGAAGTGTGTTCACAGGTTCCTAAAATAGGCGCAGATTTCGAAGTTAATGTTTTGATCATTTCTCCCAGCACAGTTTAAAGTTTTGCATGAGTGAGGGCTTAATCTTTAAGTTGAAAGATAAGCTACTTATGGCTAGAAGCATTTTGTAAAACGGGTTCGACATTGTGAGAACCAAAGTTAAGAAGTTAGGGGTGTCAAATCAACTTCCCAGAAGTACAGATTTGGACATAGGTAACTTGTGAAGTTGATTTCTCAAGTTATACTGAATCTTTTGAAGTAATTCAACTTGGAGGAGATGCGCAATCTCTAGGAGATGATTCGTACAAAGTTTCATCAAAAACTTTACACGTTTGATAGGTCAATGTGAAGAAATAGTGCAGCAGACTTTTCTGTGTTTTATCTTCTTCACAGATTTTCTCAATTTTGATAAGTTGGAGATTGATCCTCTAAATTAGTGGAAGTTTTGACTTACTCTTGGTATAGAGGTGCTCTAATCACAAGAGTAGGTTGTTCTTTTGGAGATTAACACTCTCCATCATTCTTCACCTGATTGTTGCTTTCCTTTGTTAGCTTTCTTCTTGTCTTTAGAGTACATTGCATGACCTGCACTCTTATCAACATCTCCTTTGATATCATTCTCAAAAGTTAGCATATGACCTAACAATTGATTCAAATTAGGAGTGAAGTGATCTAATGAAAGTTCTGTAGACAAAATAAAAGGCTTCCACTTCTCATCTCCTCTTAGCCCTGTGAGAATTTGTCTTACCAATTTATCTTCATCCACTGCACGTAAAGAATCTGCAATGTCCTTCATCTTTGTCACATAATCAGAGATTGATTGTGAGGCCTTCTTCTTGAAAGTAGTAAATTCTGCCCATAGTGAAGCCTTCCTTGATTTGGTTTTGTTTTGGAAATGCTCTTCCAAAGCATTCCAAATGTCACATGCACTTTCAAGTCCTCTAATGTGAGGAAGCAAATAGTCATTGACTGCCATGTATATTATGCTCCTTGCTTGAGCATCCTTCTTCATCCAATTCTTTAGATCTGACAATTCTTCCCTAGTTGGAACACTAGGATCTCTAAACTGAGGCTTCTCTTCTTCACCTGTAATATAGGCTATCAAATCTTTGCTCATCAGATGAGCTTCCATTCTCATAGACCAAGCTGGATAGTTCTCTCTATCCAACTTTTCAATTTGGAGACTATCTCCCATCCTTGCTTCACCTGTAGTCTCAAAGCTTTAGCCTTTACAAGAAATAAATGTACCTTAACTTCGAGTGTTGCTTCTTCTGATCCTTTTGATAATCTTTGTGTGTCTCCCTTCAATCTTTCTTCACACTTTATCCTTCTGAACCTTCGAGATGTAGAATTTGTATATCTGCAGCAGTCGGAGTCTTCCTTTCCTTAATTTTGACACAACCTGCTCTGATACCACTGATGGAGAGTGTTAATCTCCAAAAGAACAAGCTATCCTTGGTATTAGACCACCTCTAGACCAAGAATAACTTTAGACTCCACAGAATTTTGGAAATCCACTATCACATTACCAAGAAATTGATTAACTGTGAAGAAATCACTTCTCTGAAAAGTCTGCTGCAGATTAATCACTCATTGACTAATCATTCATGTAAAGTTTTTTATAAAACTTTGTATGATGTATTGCATGGAATTTGCGCAACTCCTCCAACTTAAATTTCTCAAAATGATTGAGTATAATCTGAGAATTGACTCAAACAACTTACCTGTGTCTAAAACTGCCTCTCTGCAATAGCGACTTTAACACCTGCAACTTCTTAGCAATGGTTCTCCCAAACTATATCCCGTTTGGTAAAATGCTTTTAGCCTGTGAAAAACTTTACACTGTGTGCTGAGAACTGATCATTTCTTTGATCACGAAATTTGCACCTGTTTCAGAAGACACTTAGAACATTTCACATATGAATGTTCCTATGCAAAATTCTCTCAACCTGATTACAATTGGACTCTCAAATTTCTAGCCATAGATTGATTAACTATGGACTTAGATATGTTCAGAAGGATTTCTCAAAAGATTAACTACAGAAGTAGAAGACATCGAAACATCGGGTGCAAGATTTTCTTCGATTACTCAGAAAAGTTACAACTACATTGAGGAAGTAACTCAACTAACTTTTCATGTGTCCAATGACACTTTTCTACATCTGATTTCTCTCTTCCTATTCTCTATTCTATATGCCCCGACTTTTTCCAAAACATTTATAGGCAAATATGTACAAAATTATGACTAATCAAAAGTGTGAGTCACCTATATCTGAACTAATGTACATATGTGTACATAACTTTGAATTTCTGAGTATGTCCTTCCTTCAAACTTCTGAATTTGTTCTCTTCTTAATTTCTTGACTTCATTTCTTCATAAATATTCAATTGATGATTGATATGCACCAACATGGGATACACTTACCACATTGTATCAAGCTAGGAATGAGGCTCGTGTTGCTTACCTCCGAAAACAGTTGGAGAGCGAGCACATGAATGAAGGTGATTCTATGGACAGTTTCCTAACGAAGATCAAAGACTTGAAGGAACAATTGATTTCTGCTGATGAGGTTATACCAGATAGCTCACTTGTGCAGACCGTTCTGAATGGTCTTCTTGATTCATATCAGAGTTTTGTTTCTACTCTTCGGTTGATGATGAAAGGCAATCCAAAGGCCTTATCATTTGAGGAGTTATTCTCTGTTCTGTTGCACGAAGATCAGTCTAGGCAAAAGAGGTCCATTATGCGAGTTGTAGATCATGCTTTCCTGGCTAGTCAAAAGGGCAAAGGAAAATGGAGCTCTTCAACTAGTAAGCAGAAATCTACTAATTCTGCATATTCAAAGAAGGACGATAAAGATGAGAAGAAATCAGAAAAGCAAAAATTGTTTTGTAAGTTCTGTAAAGGGAATGATCATATCATAAAGAATGGTCCAAAATTGGCTGCTAAAGAGGCAAAGAAGAAAGAGGCTCGAATGGTTGTTGCAGAGGCCTCTACACCGAAAACAGAGTCTGCAAATCTTGTGTAGGAAGAAGAATGGGCATTTACTACTGTCTGCTGTTTTGACCCATCTTCTCATGATCGGTGCATGTCTGCAATAGACTCAGATGTTTGGTATTTTGACAGTGGGGCAACCAAACATATTACCTCACAGCGCAGTTTCTTCTCCTCACTCGAGCCTGCCCCTACAGGGAATACTGTTACATGCGCCAACAACTCCTCTTATCCTGTTATGGGAGTGGGTAAGATCATTTTGACTATTGCTGATGGTAGTTCTCGCACTTTGTCAGATGCTTTATTTATGCCAGCGATCAGAAAGAACGTGTTATCAGTTTCTACATTAGCCAAGATTGGCTTGGTTGTGAAATTTGTTGATGATAGGTGTATAGTTCATGATCTGTCAAATGGCGATGTGATTATTGCTTCTGGCATTTTATGTCGTGGGCTGTATAAGCTCATAGAGTATGAAAGATCTCAAAATGATTTGGCATGTGAAGTAAATGATTCTCAGGCTATGTCAGATGCAAAGCTTGTGCATGCACGCTTTGGTTATCTGAATTTTGCTAGTTTGCTATGCCTACAGAAATCTGAAATGGTGTCCTCTTTGCCCAAACTTGAGGCACCTGGAAAACATGTTTATGAAGGCTATATTTTGGAGAAAATGCAGCGTTCCTCCTTTCCAAAAGATGGTTCAGTTCAGGCTACACAGAAATTGCAGCTTGTACATAGTGATGTCTGTGGTCCTATGCAGACACCCTCTTTTGGAAATTACCTTTACTTTGTGACTTTGATTGATGATTTTTCCAGGCATGCATGGGTATATCCACTCAAAGCAAAGTCCGAAGTGTTCATGTGCTTTAAACAGTTTTTGGTTTTGGCTGAAAATCTGTCAACATGTAAAATGGGCACCCTCCGTTTTGATCGAGGGGGGGAATATATGTCTTCTGATTTTAATGCATTTCTGGCTAAACGTGGGATAAAACACTAGTGTACAGTGCCTTATACACCTCAACATAATGGAGTTGCTGAATGAAAGAACAGGTCACTCATGGAGATGGCGAGGTGCATGGTCAAAAGTCAGGCTTTACCACATAGTTTCTGGCTTGAGGCTGTCATGTGTGCAACATATGTACTGAACAGGTGTCCCACTAAAGCGCTACAGTCTATCACTCCATATGAGGCTTGGCATGACCGCAAGCCATCTATTGCTCATCTGCGTGTTTTTGGTTGTTTGGCATATGCTCTAGTGCCTGAACAACATCGCAAAAAATTGGATGATAAGGAAGTAAAATGTATTTTTGTTGGGTACAGTTCTAAAAGTAAAGGCTATCGTCTGTATCATCCACAGACTAAAGGCATTCTGGTTAGCCGTGATGTTGTCTTTGTGGAAGATGCCATTCACCCATTGCTTTCATGTACTAAGGAGACATCTGTTAGCTCCAAAGACATGTATGATACTTTGATGCGTCTTTTTACAGGTGGACAGTCTAGTGCTGGTCCTAATGAGGCAACTTCTCAGCCTTTGCAGGTTTCATATGATGATGCAGATAATTCCATTTCTCATGCAGATTTACATGATGCACTTGTTGATGAGAGAGCTGATATTGAGCAGGCAAAAACTATGCCAAAATGGCTGGTGCAGACTTTGCGTGACAACAAATTAGATGCACCTTTGTCATATCGTACTCGTTCAGGCTCTCATAGTGCCTCCTTTGCATGAGATTGCTATGCTATGGCTGCATCTAGTCTCTATGACAAGAATGAGCCTGTTTCTTTTGATGAAGCACAGAATTCAAAAAATAGGATGGCTGCTATGCAATCTGAATATGATGCTATAATGAAGATTGGTACATGGTCTTTATGTGACTTGCCTCCTGGCAAGAAGGCCATTGGCACTAAGTGGGTATACAAGCTGAAGCGTAAACCTAATGGTATAGTTGACAGGTATAAGGCGAGGCTTGTTGCAAAGGGTTATGCGCAGGAAAGAGGCATTGATTTTGATGAGACCTTTGCACCTACATGCCGTATGACTAATGTTTGGAGCATTTGTGCACTTGTAGCCCATCATGGTTGGAATGTACATCAGTTGGACATTAAAACAACATTTCTGAATGGTGACTTGCATGAAGAAGTGTATGTTTTTCAGCCTCGTGGCTTTGTGCAGAAAGGGCATGAAAACCAGGTGTGCAGGTTAAAGAAGGCATTATATGGTTTAAAGCAAGCACCACGTGCTTGGTATGAGAAGATACATGCCTATTTGGTTGCACATGGTTTTGAGAACAGTCCAATTGAAAGCACCTTATATGTTAAGCCTGCTAATGATGTTCTTCTAATCATTGTTGTCTATGTTGATGACATGCTGCTCACTGGTCCTATTGAGAAGCATATTACTGATTTCAAGGCTGATGTGGTGAACAAGGAGCTAGCACTCATGTATAAGGAAGTGCCAAGCTGTGTGGAAATCACTCCACAAAAGGAAGTAAGCCCAAAGCTTTGTTGAAAGCTTCAAACTTCTAGAGAATGTATTACTCTGAATGTATTACTAGAGAATGTACAAAGATAAGTAGCCCATTAGGGCAATAGGCGTATATACACATCACTACCAAAATATATCAACAAATCCCCCCTTGTATATACGCCTATTGCCCTAATGGGCTACTTATCTTTGTACATTCTCTAGTAATACATTCTCTTTACATGAGAAGCATATTGCTGATTTCAAGGCTAAAATATTTACGATTAGAACATTGATAGCTATTTCCACTTGGAAAGGATGGAATTTTTCATAGTTGGATGTAAAGAATGTTTTTTTTAATGGATATACTACAGATGAAGTATAATGGAGCAACTAGAGGGATTTAAATATCCAAATAGTCTAGATTGTGTGTAAAAGCTCAAAAGATTTTTGTATGGTTTGAATCCCACCCCAAAGGCTTGGAACTACAATCTCATGAAGGTCTGTCTTGAATGAACTCGGATATCAAGCTTCAAAGGTAGATCGTAATTTGCTAGTGAAAGCAAGTGAAGATGGGTACATATATATATTTATATCTATGTTGATGACATTATACTTATAGGAACAGATACTCACGGAATTAGAGAGCTCAAAAAGAAAATGGAAAATGAATTCAAGATAAAGTTACTTTTGAAACTTATAGACTTACTTTCTAGGTAGGGAGATCATTACACTCAACATCGAGTGTAACCACTAGAAATATATTTGAAGAACCTTCTACATAGTTTTCATTGAGGACCATACACAAAAGATATTCGCCAAAACATCATTTGGACTTGGAATCCCAACACAAGAGATGTTCCAAAGATTAAAATGGGACATTTTCTCTAGCCTGAAGAATACAAGTGGTATGGGCATCTTGTATGTGGAAGCCATGGCCAAGAAGATAGTGGCCTAATGGATGGTTAAAACTTGAAGTAACAACAATTCTTCTTTCGCCAAGATTATCTTAAAAAATGGTAAACTTTCCCCTTTCTGGATGCCTAGATGGAAATGGATCAATCAAATAATTGCCTTGTTCTCCCCATCTCTAGTTGTTCCTAGTGGAGATGTACTAATACATAAATGTACTAACTTTTTTATCTATCAAACCAAGTCGCACCAATGCACATGATGAAATGGTCATGTCCCAAGCAATCTCTTCTAAAAATAGAATTTACCTCTGCCATCCAACATTACCGTGCATTTCTTTGGCTCATCTCCAATATATTGAACATTGTCTAGAGCGTGACTATCGAAACTATCGAACATTGTTTTCTTTGGAAGTTGGAGATGACAATGAAGATACCCATTCCTTTCTTCAATTCATATCGAACGTTGTTCTCTTCAATTCACATCTTCGTGAGAATTGTCAATGGGTGAGAATACCTCACATGCAGTTTTATAAATCATCCTTTTTCATGGTCTTGCGTCAAAACGGATCTCTCTATGCTTTAAGATCAAACCAAAATCTTTCTTAAAACCCAAATATAAGTACAAATGGATTTTTTTTTCATAAAAGGAAGTTCAGTAGTAGCCTAATCTCCCATGATTAAATTAATAAAAGAACATTTATGAAATGCATGGGCATAGTACCCTTGGGATTCCCTCTATCTCACAAAACAAGGTTATAACCGTCTGAAAGTTAAGAGGGAGAGGGGAGAGACATGTTTTTAAGAGAGTTGTTGAGGAGTTGAATGATTTTTACATCACCTTCATGAGCAACCCGCTTACTTTTAATCTTGTTTTTTTCCAAGACAAACATCCTATGATGTCTAAAAAATAGGTGTAGAGATTTCTCAATCAACCACTCTTTCTAATGACCATCAAAGTTGATCACATATATTCCTTTCCATATCTTCTAGAGCACTTCCCTTGTGATTGCATTCCACAAAGCAGAAGAGAAGCTAATTGTTTCTCCAAGTAATGCTTGTTTTGAGCTGATTTGCCTTGTTAAGCGCACGATCTTGAGAAGAGACTACCAAATTGAGAAGCTTATAGGGCACGAGAAGAAGAGATGACCAAGGTCATCTCTAGCCTAGATGCAACACTTACACTAATGAGGTGCCCCACAAAGTTTATTAGCTTTGGCATTTGTCCAGATACCACGATGGAGGGTCTCACACATAAGAACCAATCTTTTGTTCTCAATGAGAGGGTTCCACAAGTCCCCACACAGAACTTGCCATTTGATGTAAGATGAGTTCCGACACCATCTCTTATAAAGGGGGATTTCATATTAAGTTTTGTTTCGAACGTTTTTAAGATTGATCTCCAATAGTGACTTATGAATTTCATATCCTTGACCTAAACAATTTATAGAACTAGATTGCAAAATCATCAAAGGATCCGTGCAAATAATCTAGCCACATTGGGTTCTTGACAATGGGTTGTGATGGAACAAAACTAGCGATTTTGGGGTAGTTATCCACAAATATCCAAACCAAGGCATGTTCTCTTGGAGTTTTGGATAATCCTATAAACCACAACATAGACATAGCATAAATTGCATGGATCATAAAAATTCACATAGGAGAACACAAGAACAACAGAGATTATGTCCATTTAGAAGGAGAACAATTCTTGTGATAGCAAGCTTTTTATCAAATCCATTGCTACATCCTGGTAAAATCTCTTTGTAACCAAGCTTGTACGGAGTGATAATGGAAAATAGCATCCAGCCAGTAAAGTTATGGTTTCAAGTCTTTCATCCCTGAATCATAAAGCTATCTCAAACCTTTTTTCATAGTCTCCTCTAAAAAATAGATCACATACATAGAATAGAATGATACTTAACATGCCATACTCATAAGTGTACAAATTTGCATTTGAATGGCATATCCTAAAACTCAGGTTTTGAGAAAACATATATAATCAACGGTACCAAGATTTGAATGCTCGTTTTAGCCCATAGACTTCCTTATTGAATTCATACGGCTGGTGATTTTAAGGCCCTAGGGTCTTAACAATGTAAAGCTCCTCTTTAAGGCTCCCATGTAGATATGAAGACTTGTCATCTATTTGGAACTTGGCCAATTTTTGTGTCTAGCCATAACAAGTATTACTAAAATTAAATTCCATGAACTTGACTGTCTCTTTTGTTCAAAGCATTGCACATGAGCGAAACTCAAGAATGTACACTCAAGCTAAATGGACTAGAGGTCACTTGTCTTATCAATGTTCAATGAAATCGAAAGATAGTTTAGAGGATAGTGTTACATGGGAGAAGGTAACTAGTATTCACTAATGTTTTTCTAGTTCTCAATTACCATCCCAAAAATCTTCTTAAGGGGAAAATCATGCCCGAGATGACACTCACACATCAGTTGGTACTTATAGATCCTACTTGTAGTCCTCAAGCTTGAGGACTCCTTGGCCTGCATGAAATGGACTTGGAAATATAGAAAATTATTATTTACGATGGTTGGTAGTGATGAAGGTTACTCTATGTAATTGAAGTTTTGGTAAATTTTGGAGGCTTCATTGTCCACCTCTTCTTATCTTGCTATCCTCTCTGCTTCAATCGGCTCCTTGGAATCTTTTGCTACTAACAATATGACATATATTATGATGAGACATTTAGATTTCTTGCCAAAGTTTCAACAATAAAAACCATCATTCCTATTTTAGCTTCTAGAGGACGGATCTTATGTCATTTAGATATAGAAAATTCATTATTGAATGGTTATATTTCACATGAATTTTGTATGGAGCAACTAGAAGGGTTCATAGACTCTAGGTATTCAAATCATGTATGTAGATTAAGAAGAGCACTCTATGTATTAATGTGAGCACCAAGAGCCTAGAAGTATAGGCTTGTGAAGTATATGAATGTGCATAGATACCAAAGTTACAAAGAACAATGCAAGTCTAGTCATCAAAAAGACAGATGATGGTACAATCTACATGTTCATATATGTGGATGATATTATTATTATGGGTACCTCAAATGAAAGAAATAAAGAAATGAAGAGGCTCCTGGAAAAGGGATTCAAGATAAGTGATCTAGAAAATTTATCATACTTTCTTGGAATGGAGATTACTTATGGGGAACATGGAATCTATGTGTCACAAGAAAGGTATCTCGTAAATCTACTAAAGAAGTTTGACATGGAGAATTGCAAAGAGGCTTCCACTCCACTTGAAGTCGATCATAAACTCCATGAACATGAGGTTGTAGAATATAAAGACATAATGAAATATCAATCTCATCTAGGAAGTTTGCTTTATGCTACATTAACAAGATCAAAGATTAGTTATGTAGTGTCATCTCTTTCACAATTCATGCATTATCCAAAAGATCCACATTGGATTGTAGGACAAAGAGTTCTTCAGATATATCAAAAGAACCATAAGTGAAGGGTTATATTATCCTTTAAATTACTTCAGACATAAAATCGAGAGCATATAGTGACTTGGATCTAGCAAGATGTCAAGATCAACTTATGGATACATGGTGTATATAGGTGATAAGCTTGTGAGTTGATGCTCAAGAAGAAACACACAATAGCTTATCCTTTGACCACTAATCTAGCTTTGTATCTAGACACCTTTCCATTTGCAAATCTTTTTGTTTTAGACACCCATCTACATCCAATTACCTTTTCATTACTTAGTCTATGTACCAAATCTCATGCATCATTGTCAAATAGAGCACCATGATCTTTATTCATTGATTTTTACCAATTTTCCTTACCTTTAGCTTTTGTGGATGTTGATAGATGTTCATCTGTTCGTAATATGTATGCATAATCTTTCATTGTAATATAAGAAGTGTCATAGCTATACCTCATAAGTTGTACTATTCCTCTTGGTGACCTTCTTATCTCTACATTTCTTGAAGTCTCTACCTAATTATGATCTAGATCAAATGGTGGTCTATCTTTATCTCCAATTCGCATCTAAGTTCTAAATCTTTCCTCATCACTTTTATCTTCATACATGTGCATCTTTGATTTTCCTTTCCTTGTCTTCACGCTTTCTTCTAAATCTGCATGAATATTATATGAACATGAATACCATGTCTTTCTTCATCAAGTGCCACATCTTTGGAAACAGGAAATTTTTTTGTGGATGGACTCCACAACCTTTATCCCATTTCTTTATCATTATACACTATGAAGACAAACATTTTGCCTTGTGTTGTAACTTATGCCTATATTGAGAAGGAACATAAGCATATGTCAAACATTAAAATATCTTTCAAAGATCTAGAATAGGTTTCCTACCCTACCGTTCTTCATAACAGGTCATATAGCATCCAAAGCTTTGCAAGGTAACCCATGCATAAGATAGGTTGTAGTGTTGATAGCTTCTAGCCACAAGTAATTGGGACAATTCTCTTTTTTCATCATGGATCTAACAAACTTGACAATAATTTTCTTCTCTCTACAACTATAACTTTTTGTGGCGAATACCTTCATGTTACTTCTCTTTTTATACCTCTATTCCACAAGTAATCATTGAATTCTTTGGAGACATACTTTCTGTTGGTGCAGACCAATCACCAATTGAAGACTTGGAAGGTTAAAGAGTGAAGGAAGGATCAACCATTGAAGCTTGGAAGAAAGACATATTCAGAGGATAAGAGAAGTGTACACATATGTACATTAGTATAGTCATAGGTGACTCAGATCTTTGTTTGAGTAATAAACTTGTACAAATTATCTATAAATACTTTGAGAAAAGTCGGGGCATGTATGAGAGCATTTGTAGAAGCCAAGATTGAGGAAGTTAGGAGTCAAGAGATAGAGAAAAGTTAGTTGAGTTAGCTCTCATCACTCAGTTGTAAATTTCTGAGTTAATGAAGAAAGTTTGCGCCCGATCTTTCCGTGTCTGCTCCTTCTGTGTTTGATCAATTGTGAAATCCTTTTGAGGATAACTAAGTTGTTAGTTAATGAGCTTGTGACCTGAATTTCAGAGTCCAATTGTAAACAGGCTAGGAGAATTATGAGTAGGAACATTCATATGTGTTGAATGTCTACAGTTCTCTGAAACAGGCGCAAATTTCGAGTTTAATCTTTTGGTCAGTGCTCACTCCATAGTTTAAAGTTTTGTGCAAGCAAGCACTTAATCTTTAAGTTGGAAGGTGATCTACTCGTGGCTAAAAGCATTTGGCAAAACGGGTTAGATATTGTGAGAACCAAAGTTAAGAAGTTAGGGGTGTCTAAATCGACTTCTGAGAAGTACAGTTTTGGACATAGGTAACTTGTGAAGTCAATTTCTCAAGTTATACTAAAGCTTTTCAAGTGATTCAACTTGGAGGTGATGCGCAATCTCTAGGAGAAGATAAGTACAAAGTTTCATCAAAAACTTTACTCATTTGATAAGTCAATGTGAAGAAATTCTGCAGCAGACTTTTCTGTGTTTCATCTTCTTCACATATTTTCTCAGATTTGATAATTTGGAGATTGGACCTATAATTTAGTAAAGGTTTTGACTTACTCTTGATATAGAGGTGTTCTAAATTCAAGAGTAGGTTGTTCTTTTGGAGATTAACACTCTCCATCAGTGGTATCAGAGCAGGAGACATCAAAATCAAAGAAAGGAAGGTCCCGACTGCTGCAGATTCAAGAAGTTCAACATTTGAAGAGCTAAGAAGTGAAAGCTTGGAGTCAAAAGGCTGAGGAGAAGTCTACTCGACATCAAGAAAGGCAAAAGGAGCCTAATTCGAAGTAAAGGTACATACATTGTTTGTAAAGCTTGAAGATTTCTATATACAGGTGGATACAAGATGGGAGATGCTCTACAGATAGAGAAATTGGATAGGGAAAACTATCCTGCATGGTCAATGAGGATGGAAGCTCATCTTATGAGCAAAGATTTGATTGGTTATATCACAGGAGAAGAAGAGAAGCCAGAGTTCAGAGATCCTAGTGTTCCAACTAGGGAAGAGTTAGCAGATCTTAAAAATTGGATGAAGAAAGATGCTCAAGCTAGGAGCATTATCTATATGGGAGTCAATGATTACTTGTTACCTCATATTAGAGGTCTTGAAAGTGCAACTGACATATGGAATGCTTTGGAGGAGCATTTTCAGAACACTACAAAGTCAAGGAAGGCATCCTTATGGGCAGAGTTTACTACCTTCAAGAAGAAGGCCTCTCAGTCCATCTCAGATTATGTGACAAGGATGAAAGATATTGCAGATGCTTTAGGAGCTGTTGATGAAGACATTGAGGAAGATAAATTGGTAAGGCAAATACTTACAGGGTTGAGAGGTGATGACAAATGGAAGCCATTTATTTTGTCTACAGAACTATCACTTGACCATTTCACTCCTGATTTAAATCAATTGTTAGGTCATATGCTAACATTTGAGCAGGATGTTAAAGGAGATGGTGAAAAGAGTACAGGTCATGCAATGTACTCAAAGGACAAGAAGAAGAATAGCAAAGGAAAACAACAAGCAGGTGAAGATGAAGGAACAACTACTCAAGCCAACTTCCTAAGAGGAAGAGGAGGTGGCAAAGGTAGAGGAAGAGGCAGGAATAACAAAGATGGAGGCAAAGCTTGCTGGATTTGTGGTAAGACAAATCACTTAGCTAATGATTGTTGGCACAATACTCAGAATAATAATGGATATAGTCAAAATTATAATGCAAGAGGAAGAGGTGGCAGAAATCAAAGAGGTAATTACAGAGGTAGAGGTGGAAGGAATTACTTTGGAAGAAATGCAGGTAGAGGATTCCAAAGTCAACAATACAACAACACCTACTACAATTATGCTTCAGATCAAAAGGAAGATTCAACATTGATAATGAATGCAACTTGTGAAAGGCAGAGTGAAGATCAAAGAGTCTTCTACATTGACTCAGGGTGTAGCAATCACCTGAGTGGTAACATATCTTTGATGACTGATTTGGAAAGTAAAGTTTTTAATCATGTTGTTCAAACAGGTGACAACACAAAACACAATGTGAAGTCAATTGGATCAGTGAAGGCCAAGGATGGAAGCACCTTATTGAGTAAGGTTTTGTATGTTCCTACAATCCCTAAGAATTTGATAAGTGTAGGTCAAATTGTTGAAAAGGGATATGAAGTAAGGTTCACTAATGATGGAGTATATGTGGAAGACCCTAGCCAAGGGTATAAACAGATTGTTTCAGGAAAAAAGGAAGGAAGATTATTTACATTGAAGATTCAAGGCAACATTGGTCATGCTATGTTCACATATGGAGGTCATAAGATCTCTGAGTTAGATCTTTGGCACAAGAGGCTTGGACATTTCAATGAAAGAGGTATTAAAGATATGGTAAACAATGGTTCAGTGCTTGGATTGCCTAATGTTGCAGGTCAACATATGACATACAAATGTGAGGCATGTCAATTAGGTAAGGCTCATAAACATTCATATTCCAAGCATGGTTTTATGCACTCAGAGAAGCTTGAGTTGGTACACACAGATGTGTGGGGACCATCAAAAGATTTCAGTATAAATGGATCAAGGTATTATGTGATTTATGTTGATGATGCTACTAGGTGGATCACTATCTATGTGATCAAAGATAAGTCAGAAGTGTTTAATACATTTAAACACTATCATGCATATGCAGAAAGAATTACAGGTCATAAGTTGAAGAGACTAAGGTCAGATGGAGGGGGAGAGTATTTCTCAAATGAGTTCAGTGATTACTTATGGAATGCAGGTATAAAAAGGGAAATTACTTGCAGGTACTCTCCTCAACAAAATGGTGTTGCAGAAAGGAGAAATAGAACTCTTGTTGAGTTTGCAAGATCTATGATGAAGGAGAAAAATTGCCCTAATTATTTGTGGGCTGAGGCTGTAAATACAGCCACTTACTTGGTCAATAGACTACCATGTAAAGCCTTGCAGGGTATGACACCATATGAGGCTTGGTGGGGTAAGAGACCTACCTTGGATCATTGCAGAGTTTTTGGGTGTGTGGCATATGCATATGTGCCATCACAATTAAGACACAAATTGGAACCTAAAGCTGAAAAGTATGTTTTCATTGGCTATGATGACAAGCAGATGGGCTATAGATTGTGGAGTCCATCAACAAAACAATTTATGGTTTCTAAAGATGTTACATTTGATGAACAAAACACTTGGTATGCAGGTACAATCAAAATCAATACAGATGATGAAGAAGAAGTGAGTCAAAGAAAAGGTAAATCAAAAGTTCAAATATTTGATGAGCAAGAGAATAATGAAGTGCAGGTTGAAGTGGAAGAGACACCAAGATTTGATCCTGAATGTGAAGAGCCAGAAACCTCAAGGAGTGGAGAACTCAGAAGGTCTACAAGAAATAGGTGGCAACCTACAAGGTATAGTTATGATACTTCATTTCTAGCCACAAAAGATTATGCTTACATGGTGAATACAGATGAAGACCCTTCTACATATGAAGAGGCAAAAGGTAAGGAAAAATGGGTGAGTGCTATGCAGGAAGAATATGATGCACTATTGGAGAATCAAACTTGGGATTTGGTTCCTAAACCAAATAGTCAGAAGATTATTGGATGCAAGTGGGTCTACAAGACAAAAAGGTTTGCAGATGGAAGAGTGTCTAGATACAAAGCTAGACTTGTTGTCAAAGGTTTTGCTCAGACATATGGTATTGATTATGATGAGACCTATAGTCCTGTGGCAAAGATGACAACCATAAGGACACTTATTGCTATTGCTGCATGTAAAGGTTGGAAGCTATGTCAACTTGATGTGAAGAATGCTTTTTTGAATGGTTACATTTCAGATGATGTATTCATGGAGCAACCTCAAGATTTCAAAGACAAAAGGTATCCAGATCATGTGTGCAAGCTCAAGAGAGCTTTGTATGGCTTGAAGCAGGCCCCAAGGGCATGGAACTATAGACTTGTGAAGTTCCTAAAAGAACTTGGATTTCAGGTGTCTAAAGCAGATAGTAGCTTGCTTGTCAAGGCAAGTGAAAATGGTTTCATATATATGTGCATATATGTTGATGATATAATTCTTACAGGTACAGATGAAGAAGGAATACAAAAGCTCAAGAGGCAAATGGAAAAGGAGTTCAAGATAAGTGACTTGGGAGACTTATCATACTTCTTGGGCATGGAGATAACATATACTCAACATGGAGTATTTGTGACCCAAGAAAGGTATTTGAAGAACTTGTTAATCAAGTTTAAAATGGATGATTGCAGGGTAGCACCTACACCAATGGAGGTGAATCACAAATTGAGTAAGTATGGAGGTGAAGAATTCAAAGACATGAGACAATATCAGAGTTTGGTTGGTAGCCTTATCTATGCTACTCTAACTAGACCTGATTTATCATATGCAGTAGGGGTTTTGTCTCAATTTATGCATTGCCCAAGGAAAGAACATTGGATTGCAGGACAAAGGGTGTTGAGGTACATTAAGGGTACACTCAATGAAGGTTTGTATTATGGGTTTACCTCAGATACAAATATCAAAATTTATAGTGATGCAGATTGGGCAGGTAATCCAGATGATAGAAGATCTACATTTGGATACATGTGTTATGTGGGAGATAAACTTATCTCATGGTGTTCCAAGAAGCAACATACAGTTGCTTTATCTTCTACAGAAGCAGAGTATAAAGGCATGGTTGAAGCTGCAAAGGAAGTAATTTGGGTCAAGACATTGATGAAGAGTCTTGATATTATGCATGGAGTACCAATCATATATGGAGATAACATGAGTTCATTGTATTTAGCTGCTAATCCTGTTTTTCATGCCAGGACCAAACACATTGAGATTCAGTATCACTTTCTAAGAGAGAAAGTGATGGACAAGGAGATTGAAGTTATACATACTTCAACAAAAGATCAGATAGCTGATATGCTTACAAAAAGCTTGGATGGACCAAAGCTACAGAAGTTTAAAGACATGGCAGGTATAAAGAAGAAAGGAGAAACCTCAATTGATGATTGAGGGGGAGCTGTTGGTGCAGACCAATCACCAATTGAAGACTTGGAAGGTTAAAGAGTGAAGGAAGGATCAACCATTGAAGCTTGGAAGAAAGACATATTCAGAGGATAAGAGAAGTGTACACATATGTACATTAGTATAGTCATAGGTGACTCAGATCTTTGTTTGAGTAATAAACTTGTACAAATTATCTATAAATACTTTGAGAAAAGTCGGGGCATGTATGAGAGCATTTGTAGAAGCCAAGATTGAGGAAGTTAGGAGTCAAGAGATAGAGAAAAGTTAGTTGAGTTAGCTCTCATCACTCAGTTGTAAATTTCTGAGTTAATGAAGAAAGTTTGCGCCCGATCTTTCCGTGTCTGCTCCTTCTGTGTTTGATCAATTGTGAAATCCTTTTGAGGATAACTAAGTTGTTAGTTAATGAGCTTGTGACCTGAATTTCAGAGTCCAATTGTAAACAGGCTAGGAGAATTATGAGTAGGAACATTCATATGTGTTGAATGTCTACAGTTCTCTGAAACAGGCGCAAATTTCGAGTTTAATCTTTTGGTCAGTGCTCACTCCATAGTTTAAAGTTTTGTGCAAGCAAGCACTTAATCTTTAAGTTGGAAGGTGATCTACTCGTGGCTAAAAGCATTTGGCAAAACGGGTTAGATATTGTGAGAACCAAAGTTAAGAAGTTAGGGGTGTCTAAATCGACTTCTGAGAAGTACAGTTTTGGACATAGGTAACTTGTGAAGTCAATTTCTCAAGTTATACTAAAGCTTTTCAAGTGATTCAACTTGGAGGTGATGCGCAATCTCTAGGAGAAGATAAGTACAAAGTTTCATCAAAAACTTTACTCATTTGATAAGTCAATGTGAAGAAATTCTGCAGCAGACTTTTCTGTGTTTCATCTTCTTCACATATTTTCTCAGATTTGATAATTTGGAGATTGGACCTATAATTTAGTAAAGGTTTTGACTTACTCTTGATATAGAGGTGTTCTAAATTCAAGAGTAGGTTGTTCTTTTGGAGATTAACACTCTCCATCACTTTCTCCCTCCATTTGATCTCAATCATTTGAGGTTTTTACTTGAATCCTTTCTGTATAAGCATGCGAGTGTTTAAATGTATTGAACACTTTAGATTTGTCCTTGATCGCATAAAGTATGATCCATCTTGTGGCACTATCTACAAACAAAACATAGTATCTGGATCCATTGATGTTATAGTCCTTTGAAGGACTCTACACATCTGTATGTATCAACTGAAGCATGTTTGTATCCATGAATCCCTCTCTTTTACATGATTGTTTGTGAGATTTACCTAATTGACAAGCTCACACTTGTATTTCATGTGTTGGCTTTGAATATTGGGTAAACCGAGCATTGATCTATTCTTTGCTATATCCTTTATATCTCTTTCATTAAAATGACCTAGCGTTTTGTGCCATAGGTCCCATTCATTAAGCTTTTTGCTCCCATAAGTGAACAAGGAATGTCCTAAATGAGTTTGTACCTTGAGATTAAAAAATTTTCCTTTCAAAAATATTCTTATATCCTTGATTTAGATCTCCCACATAGACTTCATGATGTCATATCCTTTCTCAACATTTTATCCTACACTAATTAGATTCTTTTGAATTGTGGGAACATAGAGTACCTTACTCAGGAGTGTCTTCCCATTATTTTTCTTCAGTGATCCAATGCTCTCCACTTTGTGTTTGGTGTTATCTCAAGTTTGAACTGTGTGTCTATTCACCTTTTCTTCCATATGAATCATCAAGGCAATATTGTGACTTAGGTTATTGCTACACCCTAAATCAATGTAGAATTCTCTTTGGTTATCACTTGTTACTTTGTGTGTAGTATTCATTATCAGAGTTGAATCCTCCTTTTGATCTAATTCATAATTCTCATAAGTGTTGTTGAATGATTGATATTGGAAGTTTCTTCCACCTCCTCTACCATATGTATTCCTACCACCTCTTCCTATGAAATTGCCTCTTTTGCTTCTCCATCCTCCTCCTCTGTTATTGAAGTTCTACTTGTAATTTCCATTGTTCTGAGTGTTGTGTCAACATTCATTGGCCAAGTGATTTTTTTTTTTGCCACAAATCCAACAGGCTTTACCATTGTACTTGTTTTTGGCACCTCTTCCTTTATCTCTACTATAGCCTTTGCCTTTAGGAGATTTAGCTTCATTTGAGGCACCTCATTCTTCATTTGATTGTTGTTTGCCTTTTGCATTTCTCCTTTTTCCTTTAAATACATAGTTTGACATGCACCTTTCACATTCTCACCTTTAATATCCTGCTTAAATGCTAGCATGCACCCTAGAAGTTGATTTAGATTTGGAATAAAATGATCTAAGGATAAGTTAACTCACAATATGAAAGGCTTTCACATTTCATCACCTCTTAATCTTGTAAGGATCAACCTTAGCGATTTGTATTCTTCAATGTCCATCAAATGCTCCCAAGAAATTTTAAATCTCTTTCATCTTTGTTACATTATCAGAAATTGATTGTGAAGCTCTCTTTTTGAAGGTTGTAAATTCAGCCCATAGTGAGGAATTCCTTGCATTGGTTGTATTTTGGAAATGTTCTTCCAAACCACTCCATACATCAATTGCACTCTCTAACCCTTTGATGTGTGGCAAGAGAATCATTAATAGCCATGTAAATAATGCTCCTTCCTTATGCACATTTCTTCATCCAATTCTTCAAATCTTCAAGATCTTCCCTAGTTGGAAGGCTAGGATCTTTCAATTCTAGCTTCTCTTCCTCTTTTGTGATGTAATCCATCAAATCTTTGCCCATAAAGTGAGCTTCCATCCTGATAGTCATTCTGGATAGTTCTCTCTATCAAGCTTGTCTATGAGAATGCTCTCTCCCATTCTTTTTTTACCTCTCTCCAAAAATGCTTATAGTACAGTTATGGAATCTACTGTTCAAAGTAGTTCTTTAATTCTTCTGATCCTTTTGAACATGCTTCATGTCCTCATAAATTTATTTTTCAAAACTTTATGCTTTCAATGCTTCCTACTTTGATGTGAAAATCTACAACAATCAATACCTTTTCTTCAATCCCTTGACTTGATCATCTCCTTTGGCTCTAAGACCACTGAATTCTAACTTAATCTAAGAAAACCTCTATATTAAGTATAGATGAGAATTTACACAAACACTTCAAATCGTTCCATCTTTGAAATAGACATATATCTCCTTCTTCAATTCTAGATTTCTATTTTCTTCAAGAGGTTTTCTTCAAAAAGTTTGCTTCAAATTATGTAAGGACCTTCTTATGATCCTCATGCAACCTTAAGGCTTAATAAACATTTAAATAAACTTGTTAAATTTTTGTGTGACCACTAACATCAATCAAATATCTCTTAGAATACAAGTAGTTTTACAAAATGTTTTTAGCCATAGCTTTGTTATCTATCAACTCAGGTTTTTAATGCTTAACCATGAAAAAAATTATATACATCATTGAGATCTAAGTAAATCTTTAATTGATGAGAGGTGCATTTTGTGCCTCCACTTTAGAGAATTGACATATGAATGTTCCTCTGAATCATACACACACTATGTTAGGAATAAGAACACAAAATTAAAGGATTCTTGATCGACGTGATCATCATGAGAGAAATGTGAATTAAACTACGCTCTTAATCTGCTCGTTTCCCTTGATGCATTCCATATTCATAATTTGGATTTTGTGTGTCTTTATATCTTTGTAGCTCTACTTCAATATTGGTAACCATAGTGTCGCATACATGGTTGTCCTCTCCTTGCATCTTGGAGATGATTTATCAATTAACACTAGGAGTTTGCACAAGTTTCAATTTTTTAAGTAGTGCATAATTAAAAAATCTTTGTGTGTTTGAATCATTGATTATGATGTGCACATGTGTCATGTCTATAGATCTATGTAACTTCACTAACTCATGTGGTCCAAAAAATGTTGTCACAACATGTCATTCTAAGGACATCAGTGCTCAATATCCTCATGCAAAAACGTTTGTAGGCTTTCTATTGTTGTTTTCATGGATCGGCAAAGTCTCCACAAGGTGAAAACTCTACTTTGCTTTATGCTTTGACGCATTAGTTAGTTTATCTTTGTTGGTTTTTCTCATTCTTCAACGCACAATTTCAATATGCATGATTGGTTAAGAGACACCTAAAGCATAGATTCTTGTTTCTCTTTTTATCAGTATTTTCAAGTCAATGCCAAGCTTATCTCATTTTTTTCTTTGTTTTCTAAAGCGCAAACATTTGAACTCTAGCTAGGTGCAAGGTCTAAAGTAAATTTAAAAATGAGCAAACGAGGAAGTCCAACATGTGGTATATCCATACCTTTGAGAAAACATAATTTCTTTACTCAAATATTTATGTGCACTGCACTTAACCTCCATCTTAATGGTCTTGTTTAGACATGTCACAAATACAAACGTCTTATGGAAGTCAACTAGTCCTTTAAGTTAAAAAATGATCTTATCTACTTGCTATATGCTAGCAATGCATTGATCAAGAGAATCTCAAAGTATCACCATTTCGTGGAAACTTTTCCCAATCAAAGCAGACTATTTCGAAAAATAGGTAGATCTTATGTTGACCGTAAAATGAAAAAGATCAACTTTGGAGGAGCACACAAAATCCATCTTAGAACATAATTTAGGTATGGCATAATGAAATGGGACCATGTCCTAAATTATATCCTAGGTATTCTATTCCTTTTAGAGAAATCATGAGAGTAAGAAGGATGGCTTACCATCTCCAACATCCAAAGGATATCAAGATCTATTTATTCTTCCATGTAAATGTGAGCAAAACAATTTGAATGATGTGTGTGTCTCTCTCCTCCCATCCATATATACCCTTTTGTACTCTAAAAATAACAATGTTCTAGAATAGTCTAGTGTCACCACGTTGGCATCATGCAACACTTATCCCCATTACTACCAGGAACCTTAGGGTATCTTCTGAGCTTGGGACCTTTGCTAACTGGCCTTGTCCCTCACACGCATGGACTGATCCCTATGGACCAAATCATGATCCCTGTGGATCTATGTCTAACAGTAAACGAGATAAAGAGGAAATCGGATGAATTTGATACTGGGATTTAAACAAATGAAGGACTAATTCCTCAAATCTATTTCACATGAGCTAAATATAACACTATACATGCAAGAGAAATGGACTAGAAGTCACTTTTACGTAGAGTGCTTGGTGAAGTGGAAATATATTTAATAGAAATCTATTTAATTGCTGATTGGTAAAGAAGAAATATATTTAGGAGATCATAGAGAAGATGGACCCAAAAAAAGGGTTCTCATAGGGAAAGGTAACTCGGAAAATCATAAAAATAGAGTTAAGCAGAAGAACTACATTATCCATGATTAGTACATGTTCAGAGGGTAAGTGCCCACAAAATGTAGAAATAAAGAATAGGTTTTGTATGGGTTTCAATGGAATGGATCTTGGAATTAACAAGACCTACGATTTTCTTGAAAGATAGCACTCACGTCCTGTTTATAGGAATGTTCAAAGCTATGTGCTTCAATGCAACAAATTTCAGGTCGAGAAGGCAAAAGGGTTAGAGGAGTTACTAATGTGGTATGGGAAGGTATCTCTATGTTGTAACTTATAAGATTATCCAAAACTCCTAGGGGACATGAATTGGTTTGGATATTTGTGGATAACTACCCCAAATTTGCTATTTTTGTTCCATCATGATCTATGGTGAAGAACCCAATGTGGCTAGATTATTTGCAAGGAACGTTTGTTGATTTTCCAATCTATTTTCAGAAATTGTTTAAGTCAAGGATATGAAATTTACTAGTCACTATTGGAGATTGATCTTAAAAACATTGGAAACAAAACTTAATATTAAATCTCTATTAATAAGGGATGGTGTCAAAAGTTGTATACCATCAAATGGCAAGTTGTGTGTGGGGACCTATGGCACCCTCTCATTGAGAAAAAAAATAGGTTCTTATGTGGCAAACCCTCCATTATGATACGTGGACCAATTCCAAACCTAATAAAATGTGTGGGGACCCTCATTTGTGTAAGTGTTGCATTAGGGGTAGAGTGGACCTTGTTCATCTCTTCTTGTCATGCCCTAGAAGCTTTTGGATTCGGTAGTCTCCTATTAAGATATTGAGCTTAACAAGGAAAATACACTAGAAACAAACATTATGTGGAGAAATGATTGGTTTCTCTTTTGCTTTGTGGAATGCCATGAGAGGGGAAGCGATCTAAAAGATATGGAAGAAAGATGTGCGATCAATTTTGCTAGTTGTTGATATTTTTAGGTAATGATGTGTGTGAACACACTAGGACTACCGTGGCACTTTCTTTCCTCTTTAGGAGGTTTTTTCCCATGGCTTGTATGTATGCCTATAGCCCTAATGGTTTCTTATCTTTGTACATTCTCTTCTAATACATTCAATATTATGTGTTGTGCTGAAAGCTTCTTCTCCTTCCTTTTGGTGTTCGAGTGCTTTCATAGACCTCAAACTCCAACAATTGGTATTGGAGTAGGTTGCCCTATCATCTGGGGTGTTGTCCACAACCTTCCAGTCATAGTCTCAAAATCGCACAAAAATTGGTGAGCTTACTCGAGTGATTAGGAGATTAAAATAGCTTTATTATGTGGGATCAAAATTGCAATTTGAGCTCGTTTTGGCCTCCGAATGCACTATCGCAATGCTTATGCAAGCAATCTCATCTCTTTGTGCCAAAGATACATACAAGTTTTGGTTCGCCTATATAAGCTCTTGAAGTCTACTACAGATCTAGGAGAACTCAATAGGATAGTTCTATTCAACTTTTTGAGATACAACCATTTTCTTGCATCAAGGTATTTCAGTTAGTGGCCATGGCTGAAAGCCGTGATGTATTCTGTATGTTGGCTATTGAAGATAAGTTGGATGGTATGAATTACTCATTATAGGCTTATATGATGCGTCATGTATTAGTTGCAAAAGGACTATGGAATATTGTGCAAGGTGTTGAAAAATGTCTTATTACGTTTGCAAACATAGTTGTTGAAGGTGATGTAGACGGTGTTGAAGATGGTGATATTCATTAGATTCCTATTCACATTGTAGTTCCTATTGCACCTAATTCAAAGCAACTTCATTGGGATAGCAGAGATGCTCAAGCACATGCATTGGTAGCGTTATCTATCAAAGGTGCCATTATCCCTCACATTCAATCCTACAAAATAGAAAAGAATGCTTGGGATACACTAAACACATTATACCATGCTAGGAATGAGGCTCCTGTTGCTTACCTCCAAAAACAGTTGGAGAGTGAGAACATGAATGAAGGAGATTCCATGGATAGTTTTCTCACAATGATCAAAGATTTGAAGGAATATTTGATTTCTATTGATGAAGTCTTGCCTAATAGTTCACTTGTGCAAACTGTTCTGAATGGTCTTCTAGATTCGTATCATAGTTTTTCTTATATTCTTTTGTTTGATGATGAAAGACAATCCAAAGCCTTAACATTTGAGGAGTTAGTCTCTGTTTTGTTGCAGGAAGATCAATCTAGCGAGAACATGTCCATTATGTGTGTTGCAGATCAAGCTTTTTTGACTAGTCAGAAGGGCAAAGGAAAATGGAGCTCATCTACTGGTAAGCAAAAACCTGCTTATTTTGCACAATCAAGGAAGGAAGACAGAGACGAGAAGAAAACAGAAAGCAAAAATAGTATTGCAAATAATGTAAAGGAAATGATCATTTCATTAAGAGTTGTCCAAAATTGGTTGCTAAAGAGGCAAAGAAGAAAAAGAATGGAATGGTTGTTGTAGAGGCCTCTACATCGAAAACAAAGTCTACTAATCTTGTACAGAATGAAGAATGGCCATTTACTACTGTTTGTAGTTTTGACCCATCTTCCCATGAGCATTGTATGTCTACAATAGACTCAGAAATTTGGTACTTTGAAAGTGGGGCAACCAAACATATTACATCACAGCATAATTTCTTCACTTCAGTTGAGCCTGCCCCTACAAGGAATACTATCACATGCACTAACAACTCCTCTTATCCTATCATGAGAGTTGGTAAGATCATTCTGACTACTACTGACAGTGGTTCTTTTACATTGTAAAAGATGCTTTATTGTGCCAAGGATCAAGAAAAATTTCTTATCAGTCTCTCCATTATCCAAGATTGGCTTGGTTGTGAAATTTGTTGATGACATATGTGCAATTCATGATCTGTCAAATGGCAATGTGATTATTGCTTCTGGCATTTTACGTTCTGGGATGTATAGGCTCATAGACTATGAAAAATCTATGAATGATTCACCATGTGTAGTACATGATTCTCAAGCTATGTCAAATGCAATATGTATGCATGTGTGTGTATTTATGCATGAGAGTTTGTGTGTGTATGTATATCTATATTTATGTGTATGTGCATGTGTGTATGTGTACATGTGTGTATGCATATGCATGTGTATGTATGCATGCATATGTGTGTATGTATGTGGGTAGGTGTATGTGTGTGTCTATGTATGTATATGAATATGTGTATGTATCTCAATGTGTGTATGTCTATGTGTGTGTATGCATGTGTGTGTATGTATACATGTTAGTATATGTGTTTGTGTGTCTATGTGTGTCTATGTGTGTTTATGTATATGTGTATGTGTCTATATGTGGGTATGCATATGTGTATATATGTATGTGTGTGTATGTGCAGGTGTGTATGTATGTGTGTATGCATATGCATGTATATGCTTGTATGCATGTGTATGTATGTATGCATTGTGAGTGTATGTGTGTGTCTCTATGTGTGTGTATGTATCTCTATGTGTGTATGTTTTTGGCAACAATGTCATATAATACATTGTGCATGGTCCATCTCAAGTTCTTTTAGGATGTGTAGGATCTTGTAGTAGCTCCTCTATAGCATAAAACGTTGGGCACCTTGGATAGAGTGATTGCCTCTCAACATGGTGACACGAGATCGAGTCCCATCAGCAATGAGGGCACATGAAGAGCTTTTTTTGGAAAGATTTTTTTGCTTATGCTTTTGGGAAAATAAAGCATCAACAGACAATGACTGATTTTTCATGATCAATCACATGCGATTTTGCTATGTTTTTGGCTTTATTGGAGATCTTTGTTTGTGCTTTATTCTATAGACTGCTTTTGTTGTAGCTTTATTTGATGGAGAGATATACTATATAAGAACATGCAAGGGATAACTTGGATTATCACACACCAATTGGAAACACCTATGTTTTGGTCCCTCAGTAGAGGTGGTGCTCTAGCGCACATGGGGCAGCCATGATGCACACTAAGACCATGTTGAGGAGCAGCTATAAAGTTCTTCTTGGAAAAGAGTGTGCTCACACTCTTGGTTATGGAGAAGATTTATCTATGAGCAGCTTGGTGGTGTGGATCAACCATCTACATGATGTATTTGAAGATTGTCTTCTACATGAAGATTTTGGTGTACTTCAAAGACATTCGATGGAGGTTAACATAAGATTTGCATCTTATGTTAAGAATTCAAGTACATATTCTCTTTATGCACACAAGTACTACTTGGAGTTTATGGAGGCAGTAACATCCATATCAAGAGGAGTCCTATTCAGCATATCTAAAGGAGAATTAGTACATGTATGCTTCATGCATATTTGGATGAGGTGTTGGAGAAGGTATGTTCATATGAGTTTGAGGATTTCTGGTAGCAAACATGTTAGCATTATTTGCTACTTTTGTAAGTACGTGATGTTTTCACACACATATCTGATTTAGGGTCTTCCATAGCCTAACTTCAAATGAGGGTTTGCTAATTATCAGTTTCACACTGATCCTTCCTCTTTCTGTCACTCATATTCACTCTTCTACAACCTATCAGGTCACACATCTCATACATATTCAGATTTCTGTCCGTACATCTGAATATTCTTCTGACATTTGTAAAGAAACTCTTCCATCTATTTATGTTCACATAGAGTGGTTGGGAGTTTTGCTCCCACATTGTAAATTGACATTTGTATATATGATAGTGTGAGTAAGCAGTGGCTTACGTAACACTTTACACATGTTGTCTAATATTTTTCTATCTTTGTCTCATCATTTGTATGATTAAGTGTGGTATGTTCATGTTTTGTCAATATTGGAAGATTGCTAGATTCTATGTTGTAGATCCTCGACCAATGGAACTTGGACATGTGGTATTAGTTATGGGCCTACTAAATTTCCAACATATGTGTGTATGTGTGTATGTGTGTATGAGTGTGTATGTATATGTGTGTGTATGTATTTGTATATATATGTGTGTATGTGACTTTTTGTGTATGTGTGTGTATGTATGTATGCATGTATGTGTGTATGTATGCATGCATGTATCCATCTATTTCCGTTCACATAGAGTGGTTGAGAGTTTTGCTCCCACATTGTAAATTCATATTTGTATATATGTTAGTGTGAGTAAGTAGTGGCTTACGTAACACTTTACACATGTCGTCTAATCTTTCTCTATCTTTGTCTCATCATTTGTATGATTAAGTGTGGTATGTTCATGTTTTGTCAACACTGGAAGATTATTGGATTGTATGTTGTAGACCTTGGCCCGAGCTATTTTGTATATGACAAGTTAGAGAGATTCTTCTTGACCTAACTCTTGAGGTAAAAGAGTATTTGTTGTAGATGTTGGAGACTTGGAGAGAGGTTTTATGTTTGGAAAAGTTACCTCATATTTAGTATTCTCATAAAAATTCAGAAAATTCAGATTTGTTGATGTACAAGTTAGTGGAGAATCTACTTTTTATGTTTGTCTTGATGTTTGGATACATATTTGTATTCAAAAAGGTATTCCATCACATCCTATTACTTGATTGAGAAGTGGAGTAAGCCAAAGAAATTCAAGCAGATACTTTCACATTTCACCCGAGTAGAATATGAAGATATGAAGTATGAACTTGCAACTTTTGGAGTTCTAAAGGGAGAGTTTGGCCACTTATGTTCTAGTAGGAAGTTGGAGATCCTTGGGAAGGATTTTCTTGAAGAAAAGTTTTACAACTTTCTAAGAAGCATGAACACTTAGAGACATTCAGATAGGAAATCAAACATTCAATCATGAAAGTTTGATAAGAGAAAACTCTATAGAGGTATTTTGTTGGTGAGATCTTGATAAGATCTAGATAGATCTTAAAGATCTTGAGTATTTATGACTCAGATGTCTATTCTTTGTTTGAAAAGTTCTTAGCATTGGAAGAAGTAAGTCAAAGATTCAGATTCTATTAGATTTGTGTTGCAGAGAAATAGAAGAAAATACTTGTTATGTTATAGAAGATTATGTATCCTAAAATGCTTTCAGTAAGGTTTTTGTTATGTTAGGATGAGCTAAGCTTATTGTATAATATGGGAAGCTCTGAAGTAACAGTGAAAGCTATTAGCAACTGTAGCGCTAATAAAAAGGGTTCAGAGATTTTGTTTTAGATATAGGTATTGATCACTAAAGATCAGATTTATTGAAAGAAGAAACATGTCCCAAATTTCATAAAGTCTGATATAATTTGAAGAATTATGGATACTAGTGTCAAATCATCCAGGGGGGTGATGGAACATGAAGACTTATTTTCAGCCATGTGTGAAAGGATACAAAATCATACCTATAAGTATTCCAAGTATTCCTATGTTTCCTTTGTCAGTTTCTCTTTATGTTCCAGCTTTGAAAGAAGTAGGAAGAAGGAGAATGTCTAGAGAACATTCCTATTAGGGTGTTCCTGTTCAGGAGAAGGTTCCAGAATTCTATTCAAGAGAAATTTGATATTTCAGAAAGGTATGTTTTAGAGATGCGCACATGTATGTTTAAACCAGATTCTGAAGGAAAGAGGTATGAAGGACTAACAAGTATGAACAAGGATGGAGACATGATGACATCGTAGCTTTTTTGGTGAGACTCATGAGTTTAGTTGAGTTGAGTACATTCAGAGATGAACCATAAGTGTTTGTAATACACTAAGTTGTGAGTTGTCAGTCACAAGTCCTTGGATTTAGTTCTTGATTTTGTTTAGTGTATCTACATGACATAGCAGAAATACGTTGAGAAACCTTTCGTAAGGTAAATGCAAGTATGAGGATCCTAGTATATGTTTTATTTGAAGGTCAATTTTGGGAGTACAAGTTTGAAGCTTATAAAACTTTGCAGATGAATGAAGTTACATGTTCAGTTCATTTTGTACCAATATGACATTGCAGGGGGATTGTTGGAAACAATGTCATATAGTACATTGTGCATGGTCCATCTCAAGTTCTTTCAGGATTTGTAGGATCTTGTAGTAGCTCCTCTATAGCATCAAGCATTGGGCACCTTTGATAGAGCGATTGCCTCTCAACGCGGTGACACGAGATCGAGTCCGGTCCGCAACGAGGGCACACAAATAGTTTTTTTTTTTTGAAATATTTTTTCGCTTATGCTTTTGGGAAAATAAAGCATCGATGAACAGAGGCTGATTTTTCATGATCAATCGCATGCGATCTTGCTATGTTTTTGGCTTTATTGGAGATCTCTGCTTGTGCTTTATTCTATGGAGTGCTTTTGTTGTAGCTTTATTTGATGGAGAGATATACTATATAAGAACATGCAAGGGATCATTTGGATTATCACACACCAATTGGCAATGCTAGTGTTTGGTCCCTTAGTAGAGGTGGTGCTCTATCACACACGGGGCAGCCATGGTGCACTCTAGCTGGAGCATGTTGTGGAGCAGCTATGGAGTTCTTCTTGGAAAAGAGTGTGCTCATACTCTTGGCTATGGAAAAGACTTATCTATGAGCAGCTTCCTGGTGTGGATCTGCCATCTACATGATGTATTTGAAGATTGTCTTCTACATGAAGATTTTGGTGTACTTCAACGACATTGGATGGAGGTTAACATAAGATTTGCATCTTGTGTTAAGCACTCAGGTACATATTCTCTTTATGCACACAAGTACTACTTGGAGTTTATGGACGAAGTAACATCCATATCACCAGGAGTCCTATTCGGCATATCTAAAGGAGAATCAGTACATGTATGCTTCATGCATATTTGGATGAGGTGTTTGAGAAGGTATGTTCATATGAGTTTGAGGATTTCTCGTAGCAAACTTGTTAGCATTCTTTGCTACTTTTGTAAGTATGCGATGTTTTCACGCACATATCTGATTTAGGGTCTTCCATAGCCTAAGTTCAAATGAGGGTTTGCTGATTATCAGTTTCACACTGATCCTTCCTCTTTCTGTCACTCATATTCACTCTTCTACAACCCATCAAGTCACACATCTCATACATATTCAGATTTTTGACCCTACATCTAAATATTCTTCTAACATTTGTATAGAAACTCTTCCATCTATTTATGTTCACATAGAGTGGTTGGGAGTTTTGCTCCCACATTGTAAATTGACATTTGTATATATGATAGTGTGAGTAAGCAGTGGCTTACTTAACACTTTACACATGTTGTCTAATATTTTTCTATCTTTGTCTCATCATTTGTATGATTAAGTGTGGTATGTTCATGTTTTGTCAATATTGGAAGATTGCTAGATTCTATGTTGTAGATCCTTGACCTATGGAACTTGGACATGTGGTATTAGTTATGGGCCTACTAAATTTCCAACATATGTGTGTATGTGTATGTGTGTATGAGTGTGTATGTATATGTGTGTATGTATTTGTATATATATGTGTGTATGTGACTTTTTGTGTATGTGTGTGTATGTGTGTGTGTATGTATGTATGTATGTATGCATGTATGTGTGTATGTATGTGTATGTATGTGTGTGTATGCATGTTTGTATGCATATGACTATATGTATGTGTGTGTATATGTGTATGTATTTGTGTGCATGTGTATGTATGTGTATGTGTCTATGTTTTTGTATGTATACATGTGCATATATCTATGTGTATGTGTGTGTATTTATGTTTATTTATGCATGTGTATGTATGTGTGTATGTTACTGAACGTGTGTGTGTATGTGTATGTGTGTGTGTATATGTGTATGTGTGCATCCTTGAAAGTGTGTATATGGTTATGTTCTTGCATTGCTCTTTCTTTGTGTGTGTCTTCTTGTCTTGCTCATGCTCTATATGTATCTCGCACTCCTTATCCCCACACAAATATGATAAGAGAAATCAAATTTTCTTTTTGCAATCATAGGATGTCACTTATGTGATTCTTTTTCATGATAGTCAATCTCCCAAAGTTGCTAATAGCGTCGCTATACTACAAAGATTTTAGTGAAATTTTAGTTATGTGCTTGGAATTAGTGATGCTAATGGTCACTTATGAAAACACCACTTTTCTTTTTGTCTTTTGGGAACATCACTTATGTGATGCTTGCTAAAAACAATCTCCCTTAAGTGATGCTCCTTTATTTGTTTTAATCCGGCTTTGGTTATGCCCCCTTTTTTCTTGTAGTTTGAGTCTACATTGGAGATATGCTAGTATCATGGAGTTCAAAGAAGCAAGACATAGTTGTGTTATCATCCACGGAAGCTGAGTATAATGGCATGGTAGAGAAGCAAAAGAAGTCATATGGATATAGAATTTAATGAGTCGTCTTTGATTTGAGCAAGGTGTTCCATTCATACATGGTGATGACATGAGTTTGCTTTATTTGGCAACTAACCTTGTTTTCCATGCCAAGACTAAACACATTGAGATTCAATATCATTTTCTAAGAGAAAAGGTACTTAAAGGGTTTGAAATCATGTACAGTCCAACAAAACAAGAGGTAGCAGATATGCTAGCCAAGAGTTTAGATGGACGTGAGCTATAGATATTCAATGAGATGACAAGAATAAGAAAGAAGAACATAATCACAATGAGTGATTGAGGGGGAGTTGTTGGTGTAGACCTATCATTAATTGATCTTTATGAAGACCAATGAGGTCAATAAAATATATGGATAAATTCCAAGCGGTTTTTTTCTTGCACATGAGTGTGTATGAGAAGCAAGCATGCATATGAGTGTGTGTTAGCATGAACTTAGACTTGTGGTATTAATTATGGGCCTACTAAATTTCCAACTTTTGTTATCAAAGCATTCAGACTTCCAGGTTCACACGTTCCCAGAATTCCAAGTTTACAACATATGATTTAAGAGCATCTTCTAACATTTGACATTTGACATACACACTTAATCTAGATGATTAGAGATTTGAGAATAAGATAATTCAATCACATATTTATTCAAAAGTTGATGATATGTTAGTTGTCAAATAGTTTTGAAGAGTAAAGATACTTTACAGAAGTATTATATGAAGACCAAGACTTGATGAAGAGAAGGCTACTTCAGATTGAAGGAAAAACAATGGTTTGGAGAAGATGAAGGAACTAGATCAACATCAAACCATAGGTATTAGTTTGTCCTATCAGATTATCATTTACAGGTCATATCTTAGCAGAGTAGTTATGAAGATATTTGAAGGATTGGAGAAGTGCTTTCAAACACTTTCATTCTTTGAATGTAAAAGCATTAGCTACATCAAAAGAGTTTTGATAGATCTCTTTCATGGCAAGAAAGCTTATCTAAGAAGACAAATTTGGAGATGGGATGAGTTCTGTTTTGAGCCAATCTTGTGTTGTAAGTTGGTTGGATATTCAGGTATAGAATTTGATCTAGGTATCTAGAGATGTAATTCGGCACTTAGCCAAGAGTTTGGTGAATTCAGTCATATCAATCACATTTGAAGCAGCGTTTTGATTTAGAGATATGAGGAGATGGTAAAACATGATTCTATATTCACTTCCATTTATATACCATGTTTGTTTTGTCTCTTGAGGAAGAGAAAAATTAATTTCAAGAAGTTAAGAGTGGTTGCTACTTCATACTGAAGAGAACAAAAGGTATGGAAGAGAAGTTTGAAGATGTTGATATCATCATCAGGTGGAAGAAAGATATAGAAAAAGAAAGTCCAACAATTCCAAAGGTAAAGTAAGGCTTCCTTTTTGCTCTTACATTTTCCATATACTTTTCCTAATTTTATCCTCTACATCCAAAGACAAGTCTACGAGAACATCTTGTGTGTAAGAAGAAGAACTTTCTTGTTTTGCATGATACTTTGTCATGTATTAGTAAATTTTGACAAAGAATTGAATTGATAGAAAGAAAGACAGCTTACATGTTTTGACTCATATGTGTATGAGTTATGTATAAGTTGAAGATTTTAACCAGGCAGCTATTTGTTCCCTCAAAAGAATTCTTGGAGTATCAATTCAGAGCTATTTTGTATATAACAAGTTGCACAGATTCTTCTTGACCTAACTCTTGAGGTAATAGAGTATTTGTTGCAGCAATGTTGGAGACTTGGAGAGCGGTTTTATGATTGGAAAAGTTACCTCATATTCAGTATTTTTAGAAAACTTTAGAAAACTCAGATTTGTTGATGTACAAGTCAATGGAGAATCTACTTTCTATGTTTGTCTTGGTTTTTGGATACATGCTTTTATTCAAAAAGGTGCTCCATCACATCCTATTACTTAATTGAGAAGTGGAGTTAGCCAAAGAGATTCATCACATTTAACCCCGGTAGAACATGAAGATATGAAGTATCAACTTGCAATTTTTGAAGTTCTCAAGGTGAGAGTTTGGCCACTTATGTTCCAGTATGAAGTTGCAGATTCTTGGGAAGGATTTGATTGAAGAAAAGTTTTACAACTTTCTAAGAAGCATGAACACTTAGAGACATTCAGGTAGCAAATCAAACATTTAGTCATGAAGGTTTGATGAGAGAAAATTATATACATGTATTTTGTTGGTGAGATCCTGATAGGATCTAGATAGATCTTAAAGATCTTGAGTATTTATGATTCAAATGTCTATTCTTTGTTTGAAAAGTTCTTAGCATTGGAAGAAGTAAGTCAAAGATTCAGATTCTATTAGATTTGTGTTGCAGAGAAATAGAAGAAAATAATTGTTATGCTATAGAAGATTATGGATCCTAAAATGCTTTTAGTAAGGTTTTTGTTATCTTAGGATTAGCTAACCTTATTGTATAATATGGGAAGCTCAGGAGTAACAGTGAAAGCTATTAGCAATTGGAGTGCTAATAAAAAGGGTTCAGAGATTTTCTTTCAGGCACAGGTATTGATCACTGAAGATCAGATTTATTGAAAGAAGGAAGACGTTCCAGATTTCGTAAAGTGTAATATAATTTGAAGAAGTATGGATACTAGTGTTAAATCATCTAGGTGGGTGATGAAACATGACTTATTTTCAGCCATTTGTGAAAGAATACAAAATCATACATATAAGTATTCCAAGTATACCTATATTTCCTTTGTCAGTTTCTCTTTATGTTCCAGCTTTGAAAGAAGCACGAAGAAGGAGAATGTCTGGAGAAAGTTCCTGTTAGTGTGTCCCTGTTCAGGAGAAGGTCCCAAAATTCTATTGAAGAGAAATTTGATATTTCAGAAAGGTATGTTTTAGAGGTATGCACATATATGTTTATACCAGATTCTGAAGGAAAGAGGTATGAAGAACTAACATGTATGAACAAGGATGAAGACATGATGACATCATAGATTTTTTGGTGAGACTCATGAGTTTAGTTGAGTTGAGTACAGTCAAAGATGAACTAGGAGTGTTCGTAATACACTAAGTTGTGAGTTGTGAGTCACAAGTCCCAATATTTAGTTCTTGATTTTACTTAGTGTAGCTACATGACACATCAAAAATACATTGAGAAACCTTTCATAAGGTAAATGCAAGTATGAGGATCTTAGTATATGTTTTCAAGTTTGCGAAGATAGGAGATAGTAGGTTCAGAGTCAGTACATGCCATATTTGTTATCAAGCAAGTGATTGCTTGATTAGCTCACTATTGGATATCTAGTTTGCATATTTTCTCAGGTATTATGGTTCATATTCAACAAGTTCAAGATTTTTGAAGTTTGAAGAAAAGTCAAATTCGGTTTTGAAGAAGACATTTGAAAAAAAGGTTTGAAGGTCAATTTGGGGAATACTAGTTTGAACCTTATGAAAGTTTCCTCATGAATGAAGTTACATGTTCAATTCATTTTGTACCAATATGACATTGCACGGGGGATTGTTGGAAACAATGTCATATAGTACATTGTGCATGGTCCATCTCAAGTTCTTTCAGGATGTGTAGGATCTTATAGTAGCTCCTCTATAGCATAAAGCATTGGGCACCTTGGATAGATCGATTGCCCCTCAACGAGGTGACACAAGATCAAGTCCCGTCGGCACTGACGGCGCACGAAGATTTTTTCTTTTTTGGAAATATTTTTTCGCTTATGCTTTTGGCAAAATAAAGCATCAACAAATAGAGGCTGATTTTTCATGATCAATCGCATGTGATTTCGCTATGTTTTTGGCTTTATCGAAGATCTTTGCTTGTGCTTTATTCTATGGACTACTTTTGTTGTAGCTTTATTTGATAGAGAGATATAATATATAAGAACATGCAAGGGATCACTTGGATTATCACACATGAATTGGCAATGATTTGGTCCCTCAATAGAGGTGGTGCTCTAGCACACATGGGGCAGCCATGGTGTGCTCTAGGAGCATGTTGAGGAGCAGCTAGGGAGTTCTTCCTGGAAAAGAGTGTGCTCAAACTCTTGGTCATGGACAAGACTTATCTATTAGTAGCTTGGTGGTGAGGATCAACAATCTACATGATGTATTTGAAGATTGTCTTCTACATGAGGATTTGCGTGTACTTCATAGACATTGATGGAGGTTAACATAAGATTTGCATCTTATGGTAAGAATTAACGTATATATTCTCTTTATGCACACAGGTACATCTTGGAGTTTATGGAGGCAGTAACATCCATAGCAAGAGGAGTCCTATTCGGCATATCTAAAGGAGAATCAGTACATGTATGCTTGATGCATATTTGGATGAGGTGTTTGAGAAGGTATGTTCATATGAGTTTGAGGATTTTTGGCAGCAAACTTGTTAGCATTCTTTGCTAATTTTGTAAATACGTGATCTTTTCACACGCATATCTCATTTAGTGTCTTCCATAGCCTAAGTTCAGATGAGGGTTTATTGATTATCAGTTTCACACTAATCCTTCCTTTTTTTGTCACTCATATTCACTCTTCTACAACCTATCAAGTCACACATCTCATACATATTCAGATTATTGTTCCTACATTTGAATATCCTTCTAACATTTGTACATACACTCTTCCATCTATTTCTGTTCACATAGAGTGGTTGAGAGTTTTGCTCCCACATTGTAAATTGAAATTTGTATATATGATAGTGTGAGTAAGCAGTGGCTTACATAACACTTTACACATGTTGTCTAATCTTTCTCTATCTTTGTCTATGATTAAGTGTGTTATGTTCATGTTTTTTCAATATTGGAAGATTGCTGGATTCTATGTTGTAGATCTTGGACCTATGGAGCTTGGACCTATGGTATTAATTACGGACCTATTTAATTTCCAACATATGTGTGTATGTGTGTGTATGTATATGTGTGTGTATGTATTTCTATATATATGTGTGTATGTGACTTTGTGTGTGTCTGTATGTGTGTGTGTATGTACGTATGTACGTATGTATGTATGTATGTATATATATATGTATGTATGTATGTATGTATGTATGTATGTATGCATGTATGTGTATATGTATGTGTATGTATGTGTGTGTATTTATATATGTGTGTATGCATGTTTGTATGCATATGACTATATGTATGTGTGTATATATGTGTTTGTGTGTGTATATGTGTATGTATCTAGGTGCATGTGTATGTATGTGTATGTGTCTATGTGTGTGTATGTATACATGTGTGTATATCTATGTGTATGTGTGTGTGTATTTATGTTTATGTATGCATGTGTATATATGTGTGTATGTTACTGAACGTGTGTGTGTATGTGTATGTGTGTGTATATGTGTATGTGTGCATCCTTGAGTGTGTGTATATGGTTATGTGCTTGCATTGCTCTTGCTTTGTGTGTGTCTTCTTGTCTTGCTCGTGCTCTATCTATATCTCTCACTCCTGATCCCGACACAAATATGATAAGAGAAATCAAATTTTCTTTTTGCAGTCATAGGACGTCACTTATGTGGTTTTTTTCATCATAGTCAATCTGCCAAAGTTGCTAAGAGCATCGCTATACTACAAAGCCTTTAGTGACATTAGTTATGTGCTTGGCATTAGTGATGCTAATCGTCACTTATGCAACAACCACTTTTCTTTTTGTCTTTTGGGAACATCACTTATGTGATGCTTGCTAAAAACAATGTCCCCTAAGTGATGCTCCTTGATTTGTTTTAATCTGGGATGTGGTTATGCCCCCTTTTTTCTTGTAGTTTGATTCTACATTAGAGATATGCTAGTATCACGGAGTTCAAAGAAGCAACACATGGTTGTGTTATAATCCACCACAGTTGAGTATAATGGCATGGTAGAGAAGCAAAATAAGTCATATGGATAAAGAATTTAATGAGGAGTCTTTGGTTTGAGGAAGGTGTTCCAATCATACATGGTGATAACATGAGTTTGCTTTATTTGGCAACTAACCCTGTTTTCCATGCCAAGACTAAACACATTGACATTCAATATCATTTTCTAAGAGAAAAGGTACTTAAAGGGTTTGAAGTCATGTACACTCCAACAAAAGAACATGTTGAGATATGCTAGCCAAGAGTTTAGATGGACCCGAGCTATAGATATTCAATGAGATGGCAAGAATAATAATTGAGGGGGAGTTTTTGGTGTAGACATATCACAAATTGATCTTTATGAAGACCAATGAAGTCAATAGAATATATGGATAAATTCCAAGAGAATTTTTTGTCCCAGATAAATGTCAAGAAGAATGAAGATGTTCATGAATAAATAGCTTAAGATATGGCTGTGCATATATTCACTTAAGAGGATCCCAATTAGTGTAGTATACTTAGAAGTAGGTTAGTAAATTGATAATAAAAGTGAATAAACAACGTATTATTCATGGTCTAGTTACGAGTTTGTGGCTATTTAAGTCAATCAAGACATTCAAAATTTAGACAGTTCATTGTCGTAGTTAAGATATATGTGTTGAGGGAAACTAATAGATTTAGAGCTCAATTATCATTTCTCTCACGATGATCACATGGATAAAAAATCCTCACATATCTAGTCAATAATAAACCAAGTTGTGGTTTAATGTTTTTTTCCTTATTTTGCACATAGTATGTGTATGATTCATAGCAACATTCATATGTCAACTCACTAAAGTGGAGGCACATCTTATCAAATACATATTTTCTTAGCTCTCAATGATAAATTTAAACTTTTTCATGATTAAGGATTAAAAATCCAATTTGAGATATAAGGAAGCTATTGCTAAAAGTATTTTGAAAAACAGGTTGTATTATAAGAGAAATTTGTGTTAGACGTCATCTATGTTGAATTTTCCATTTTTGAACATCAGTTTTAGGCAAGGTTTTGATCTTAGTGAACACACAAAAAATTGAAAAGTTTAGTTAAGTGTTTATTGAACCTTAAAGCTACACACGGATTATACAAAGGTCGTTACCTAATTTGAAGTATTGAGACTAATGAAATTTGCAGATAATGAAGTCAAATCTTGAAGCAGACTTGTTAAATCAAACAAAATTCAAAATTGAAGAAGAAGATAGATTGCAATCTCAAAGTTGGAAAGATTTGAAGTGTTTCTGTAAGTTTTGGTCTATATTTGATATAGATGTGTTCTTAAATCAAGGTAGACTTGACATTGGATATTAGAAAGGTTTCCATTAATGTTCAATTTAGTCTTCATTGTTGGTGTATGAAACACCACAAGAACTAAACTAATGTGCTATTAGAAGACCTCTATAACCAACATAAGCTCATCAAACCTTCAATTTTTTTGAATAAAAGAAAAAGTATACAATGAATGGTCTTAGTACCCTTCAGATCCCTTGCATCCCACAAAGCAGGGCTATAATCGTGCAAAAGCTAAGAGAGATCACAACTATTAAAATATCTAGGATTCCACAGAAGACACATGTTTTAAAAGTGAGTTGGTGGGAAATTTAATTATATTTTTGTCGCCTTTGTGAGTAACCCGCATACTTTTAAGCTTGTTGTTTTCCAAGAAAAACATCCTATAGTGTCTAAAAGGTAGATAGTTTTTACAATTTCATATTTTTTCACCTAATAAGTATATATATTTTTCAGTCAACCACTCTAATTTGATGAATACCAAATTGGATTACACATCTGTCTTTCCATATTCCAGAGCACTTCCCCTCTCACGACATTCAAGAAAGTAGAAGAGAAGCCAACTTTTTTTTTGCAAGTAACGCTTTTTAATTACTAATTTGCCTTGCTGCGCTCAAAATCTTCATGAGAGACTACCAGATCAAGAAGCTTCTAGGGCATGAGAAGAAGAGATGACCAAGGTCCTCTTAGCCCTAGATGCAATGGTTATACCAATGAGGGGCCCCACAAATTTTATTAGCTTTTGCATTAGTGAAGATAACACAATGGATGGTTTGCCACATAAGAACCGATTTTTTTTCTCAATGAGAAGGTGCCATAGGTCCCCACACACAACTTGCCATCTATTGCTAGATTATTTTTGACACCATCCACTATTAAGGGAGATTTCTGTTGGTGCATGAAAATCATCAATTGAAGAATTATAGAGGAATGAAGTCAAGGAGTCAAGAAGAAAACAAAGTCAGATGGTTGAAGGAAGGACATGTTCAGAAAATCCAAAGATATGTACACATATGTACATTAGCTGACTTATATCTTTGTTTAGTCATACACTTGTATATATTCATATATAAATATGTTGGAAAATGTCGGGTAAGGAGAGCAGAAGAAGATTAGAGAATAGGGAGAGAGAAATTAGTGTCATTAGACACATTGGAAGTGAGTGAATCATCCATCCTCACTTGTATGTAAATTTTTCTGAAGAAATCGAGAAACTTGCGCCCGATGTTTAGCAGTCTGCTCCTTCTGTGTTTAATCTTTTGAGAAATCCTTCTGCACGTGTCTAAGTCCATAGCTAATCTATCTATGGCTAGAATTTGAGAGGTTAATTGTAATCAGGCTGAGAGAATTTTGATTAGGAACATTCATATGTAAGAATGTTCTAAGAGTCGTAAAATCTGGCGCACATTTCATCTTCAATGAAATGATCATTGCTCAGTCCACAGTGTAAAGTTTTACACAAATGAGGGCTTAAAATCTAAGTTGGAAGGTAAGCCATCTATGGCTAAAAGATCTTGATCAAACGGGTTCAGAGTTGGGAGAACCAGTGCTAAGAAATTGCAGGTGTCAAAGTCGCCATTGCAGAGAAGATTTTTCAGACATAGGTAAAGTGTTTCACACATTTCTCAGTATATACTCAATCTTTTTGAGAGATTTAACTTGGTAAAGTTGCGCAACCTTAAGGCGAAGTGTTGTGCAAAGTTTTATCAAAAACTTTACAGGATTGATTAGTCAATGAGTGATTAATCTGCAGCAGACTTTTCTGAAGAAGCTGAATTTTTCAGAATAATCAATTTTCTGATAAATTGGTGAATGATCTCTAAGTTTGATGGAGTCTAAAGTTAATCTTGATATAGAGGTGATCTAAATTCAAGGTTAACTTGTTCTTTTGGAGATTAACACTCTCCATCAGTGGTATCAGAGCAGGTTGTGTCAAAATTGAAGTGAAGGAGACTCCAACTACTACAGAAATACAAAACTTTACATTTCGAAGGTGCAAAAGGTTAAAGTGTGAAGAAAGATTGAAGGAAGACATACAAAGAGTATCAAAAGGATCAGAAGGAGCAACATTCAAAGTAAAGGTACATTCATTATCTGTAAAGGTTAAAGATTTGAAGCTACAGGTGAAGTAAAGATGGGAGATAGTCTCCAAATTGAAAAGTTGGATAGAGAGAACTATCCTGCATGGTCTATGAGGATGGAAGCTCATCTTATGAGCAAAGATCTGATAGGATACATCACAGGAGATGAAGAAAAGCCAGAATTCAGAGATCCTAGTGTTCCAACTAGGGAGGAGCTTGCAAATTTGAAGAATTGGATGAAGAAGGATGCTCAAGCAAGAAGCATCATCTACATGGCAGTCAATGACTATTTGCTTCCTCACATTAGAGGACTTGAAAGTGCATGTGACATTTGGAATGCTTTGGAAGAGCATTTCCAAAATACAACCAAATCAAGGAAGGCTTCACTATGGGCAGAGTTTACTACCTTCAAGAAGAAGGCCTCACAATCAATCTCTGATTATGTGACAAAGATGAAGGACATTGCAGATTCTTTAGGTGCAGTGGATGAAGATATTGAAGAAGACAAATTGGTAAGACAAATACTCACAGGGCTAAGAGGAGATGAGAAGTGGAAGTCTTTCATTTTATCTACAGAACTTTCATTAGATCATTTTACTCCTGATTTGAATCAATTGTTAGGTCATATGCTAACTTTTGAGAATGATGTCAAAGGAGATGTTGATAAGAGTGCAGGTCATGCAATGTATTCTAAAGACAAGAAGAAAGCCAACAAAGGGAAGCAACAATCAGGTGAAGAAGAAGGTACTTCAAACCAAGCAAACTTCATAAGAGGAAGAGGAAATGGCAGAAGTAGAGGAAGAGGCAGAAACAACAAAGAGAATGCAAGAGCTTGTTGGATATGTGGTAAGACCAATCATCTATCTCATGATTGTTGGCATAATAATCAAAACAATGGTAATTATCAGAACTTTAATCAAAGAGCAAGAGGTGGTAGATTTCAAAGAGGAAACTTCAGAGGTAGAGGTGGTAGGAATTCTTTTGGAAGAGGTGGTGGAAGAAACTTCCAAAGTCAATCCTATAATAACACCTACTACAACTATGCATCAGATCAAAAGGAGGACTCGACTCTCATTATGAATACATGTGAAACTTCACATGAGGACATGAGAGTGTTCTATATTGATTCAGGATGTAGTAATCATTTAAGTGGAAATATTGCTTTGATGACTGACCTAGATCATAATGCAATTAATCATACAGTCCAGACAGGTGATAATACAAAGCATAAGGTAAAGTCAATTGGTTCAGTCAAAGCTAAGGATGGGAGCACTCTTCTGAGTAAGGTACTTTATGTTCCCACAATTCCAAAGAATTTGATCAGTGTAGGTCAAATTGTGGAAAAAGGATATGAGGTAAGGTTCACCAATGATGGAGTTTATGTTGAAGACCCTAGTCAAGGGTATAAACAGGTTGTTACAGGAAAGAAAGAAGGAAGGCTCTTCACATTGAAGGTACAAGGAAATGCTGGACATGCTATGTTCACATATGGAGAGCAGAAGGTGTCAGAATTGGATCTTTGGCACAAAAGACTTGGACACTTTAATGAAAGAGGTATTAAAGAAATGATTAACAATGATTCAGTGCTTGGATTGCCTAACATTGCAGGTCAACACATGACATACAGATGTGAGGCATGTCAATTAGGTAAGGCTCATAAGCAATCCTATTCCAAGCATGGGTTTATGTATTCAGAAAGACTTGAATTGGTGCATACAGATGTGTGGGGTCCTTCAAAGGACTTTAGTATAAATGGTTCAAGATATTATGTCATATATGTTGATGATGCTACCAGGTGGATCACAATTTATGTGATTAAAGAAAAGTCAGAAGTGTTTAATACATTTAAACACTATCATGCATATGCAGAAAGGATTACAGGTCAAAAATTGAAGAGACTAAGGTCAGATGGAGGGGGAGAGTATTTTTCAAATGAGTTCAATGATTACTTGTGGAATGCAGGTATAAAGAGAGAAGTCACTTGCAGGTACTCTCCTCAACAAAATGGGGTAGCAGAAAGAAGAAATAGGACTCTTGTTGAGTTTGCAAGGTCCATGATGAAAGAGAAGAATTGTCCAAATTATTTGTGGGCAGAGGCTGTAAACACAACTACTTATTTGGTTAATAGATTGCCTTGTAAAGCTTTGCAGGGTATGACACCATATGAAGCTTGGTGGGGTAAGAAACCTACCTTGGATCATTGCAGAATATTTGGGTGCTTGGCATATGCATATGTGCCATCTCAATTGAGGCATAAGTTGGAGCCTAAGGCAGAAAAGTATGTATTCATTGGTTATGATGATAAGCAAATGGGATACAGGTTGTGGAGTCCATCCACAAAGCAATTCCTTGTATCCAAAGATGTTACATTTGATGAGCAAGGTACTTGGTATGCAGGTAAATATAATGTACATGCAGATGATGAAGAAGTAGTGGATCAAAGAAAAGGTAAAGCAAAGATTCAATTACTTGATGAAAGTGAGAACAATGAAGTGCAGGTTGAAGTTGAAGAGAGGCCAAGGTTTGATCCAGAATGTGATGAACCAGAAACTTCAAGAAGTGCAGAAGTTAGGAGGTCATCTAGGCACAAATGGCAACCTACAAGGTATAGCTATGACACTTCATTCTTAACTACTAAAGATTATGCTTATTTGGTAAAAGCAGATGAAGACCCTTCTACATATGAAGAGGCCAAAGGGAAAAAGAATTGGGAAGATGCTATGCAAGAGGAATATGATGCATTGATAGAGAATCAGACTTGGGATCTGATTCCTAAACCTAATAGCCAGAAAATTATTGGATGTAAGTGGGTTTACAAAACAAAGAGATTTGCAGATGGAAGTGTGTCTAGATACAAAGTTAGACTTGTTGTGAAAGGGTATGCACAGACATATGGAGTGGACTATGATGAGACTTATAGTCCTGTGGCAAAAATGACAACAATCAAAACCCTCATTGCAATTGCTGCTTGCAAAGGTTGGAAGTTGTCTCAATTAGATGTTAAAAATGCTTTTTTGAATGGTTATATTTCAGATGAAGTTTACATGGAGCAACCAGATGGGTTCAAAGATCAAGTGAGTCCAAATTATGTGTGTAAGCTCAAGAGAGCTTTGTATGGGTTAAAGCAAGCCCCAAGGGCTTGGAATTATAGGCTTGTAAAATTCTTGAATGATCTTGGATTTCAAGCATCAAAGGCAGATAGTAGCTTGCTAGTCAAAGCAAGTGAAGATGGGTTCATTTATGTTTGTATTTATGTTGATGACATAATACTTACAGGAACAGATGATAAGGGAATACAAATGATCAAGAAGCAGATGGAGAAAGAGTTTAAAATCAGTGATTTGGGGAACCTATCATTCTTCTTGGGAATGGAGATCTCTTATACTCAACATGGAGTATATGTGACCCAAGAAAGGTATCTTAAAAATTTGCTAACCAAATTTAAAATGGAAGATTGCAGGGTTGCACCTACACCTTTGGAAGTGAACCATAAATTGTCTAGGTTTGGAGGAGAAGAGTTCAGAGATATGAAACTCTATCAAAGTTTGGTTGGTAGCTTGATTTATGCTACATTAACAAGGCCTGATTTGTCATATGCAGTTGGTGTGCTTTCACAATTTATGCATTGTCCTAGAAAGGAACATTGGATTGCTGGACAAAGAGTACTTAGGTACATCAAGGGTACACTCAGAGAAGGGTTGTACTATGGATTTACTTCTGATACAAGAGTGAAGATATATAGTGATGCAGATTGGGCAGGTAATGTGGATGATAGAAGATCAACACATGGATACTTGTGCTATGTAGGAGACAAATTGATTTCATGGTGTTCCAAGAAGCAACATACAGTTGCTTTGTCATCTACAGAAGCAGAATATAAAGGTATGGTGGAAGCTGCAAAAGAGGTAATATGGCTAAAGACACTTTTGAAAGTTTTTGATGTGATTCAGAGTACTCCTATTATTTGTGGAGACAATATGAGTTCATTATACTTGGCAGCTAATCCTGTATTTCATGCTAGAACTAAGCATATTGAAATACAGTATCATTTTCTGAGAGAGAAGGTCATTGAGAAGGAGATTGAAGTCATACACACTCCCACAAAAGATCAAGTTGCAGATATGATGACAAAAAGTCTAGATGGACCAAAACTACAAAGATTCAAGGATATGGCTGGAGTAAAGAAGATAGAGAAGAACCTCAATTAATGATTGAGGGGGAGCTGTTGGTGCATGACAATCATCAATTGAAGAATTATAGAGGAATGAAGTCAGGGAGTCAAGAAGAAAACAAAGTCAGATGGTTGAAGGAAGGACATGTTCAGAAAATCCAAAGATATGTACACATATGTACATTAGCTGACTTATATCTTTGTTTAGTCATACACTTGTATATATTCATATATAAATATGTTGGAAAATGTCGGGTAAGGAGAGCAGAAGAAGATTAGAGAATAGGGAGAGAGAAATTAGTGTCATTAGACACATTGGAAGTGAGTGAATCATCCATCCTCACTTGTATGTAAATTTTTCTGAAGAAATCGAGAAACTTGCGCCCGATGTTTAGCAGTCTGCTCCTTCTGTGTTTAATCTTTTGAGAAATCCTTCTGCACGTGTCTAAGTCCATAGCTAATCTATCTATGGCTAGAATTTGAGAGGTTAATTGTAATCAGGCTGAGAGAATTTTGATTAGGAACATTCATATGTAAGAATGTTCTAAGAGTCGTAAAATCTGGCGCACATTTCATCTTCAATGAAATGATCATTGCTCAGTCCACAAAGTAAAGTTTTACACAAATGAGGGTTTAAAATCTAAGTTGGAAGGTAAGCCATCTATGGCTAAAAGATCTTGATCAAACGGGTTCAGAGTTGGGAGAACCAGTGCTAAGAAATTGCAGGTGTCAAAGTCGCCATTGTAGAGAAGATTTTTCAGACATAGGTAAAGTGTTTCACACATTTCTCAGTATATACTCAATCTTTTTGAGAGATTTAACTTGGTAAAGTTGCGCAACCTTAAGGCAAAGTGTTGTGCAAAGTTTTATCAAAAACTTTACAGGATTGATTAGTCAATGAGTGATTAATCTGCAGCAGACTTTTCTGAAGAAGCTGAATGTAGCTCAATGATGAGTAGCACCTCCTTTAATGTCAATCCGGGAAGACGTGAGGATGGTATGAAGACCTCGAGCAAGTGGCGACACAAGTGCGTGAGTGAGAAGCACACAAGCATGCACACACATACACACACACGCGTACACACGGCAAGACAAAGAGAGAGAATCAATGGAGTGCTTTAGATTACTTTCACCAGCTCTTACAAATTCGTTTCAATTACAATCTAACCTCAAAAATGAGCTCTCTAGCTCTTTTTATAGTTTTTGACTAGCTTTTGGCCCTGTCCAGACCTAGTGTCCGGCCTAGTTAAAAATTAGGTTCCAGGGCTTATTTGGGGGCTCAAACAAAGTCTAAAAATTATGAAATTTGGTACGATGGTACTTCTAATACTCCTCAAGCTCGAGGACTCCTCGGCTTGCACAAAATGGAGTCTAATCTACCAAAAACGGGATTTACAATGTTTGTGTAGTGATTAAAATCACTTGGGTTGTACATAATCTATGGGAAAAAATGATCTGGCCTTGTTGCCGTATTGTGCATGACTCCTTTGTTGCTTTGTATGCCAACACTCCCCCCTTCCTAGCGTCTGTCGCCCCTGACAGACCTTTGTTCGCGCGGGTGGTCGATGTAATATTGGATGACATTGGTGGCCAGTTCATGTTCTCCTATCCTTAAGCCTCTTGCTAGATCGGCTTCCAATGCCTCCCAATTTATTGCACCGGGGGTTTCTGGTTGCGGGGTGGTGTAGTACTCTGAATACATTGCTTGTTCACAAGCAAACAGTTGAAGCAGATGTGTCGGCTTTGGTGCGAAAATCTCCGAGTGGTACTCCCAGAACCCTGATCTGAACATTTCTTCGAAGGTCTGTTTGTAGCAGGCGGGGAGGTACTTGATGCGTGCATGCCAAGCGTAAGCCACACGGATACTGGGGGTGGTGCTCATGTCATACACCAAATCGTAATTTCCATTGCTAAACCCCGGAAGACGTACCTGCGGTGCGGCTGCATTTCTAAAGGTCTTCAGCACTACTTGCATCATATCTAAGATTTTAAGCATCATTTGCGCTGCTACATCTTGCATGGGCTTCAAGCGCGGCATCCAGTGGCGAATGGTCCCCATCATATATGCTACCGATGGTGGTCCTTGTGGTGGCGCGATGTACGGGTAGTTCAGCCATTCCTTGCATTGCGCATTGTTCTGTACCTTGATATTAAATGCCTTCCACGACCTGCGGCGGGGGACTGGACCGTAGCATGGGTTGTACAGGAGGTGCAGAGGCGCATTGTTCCATGTGCGTAGCATTTCTGGATAAGTCTCTAAAAGTTTCTGCCGCCATGTTGGTTGACGAATCTTGCCTTTTCGCACCTCTGGAGGAAGGTCTTCGGGTTGAAATTGGGTCGCAAAAGTAGGAATCTGACCCGTGACTCTTTGTATTTCTGCATTATAATCAGCCAAGATAATATAATATGGCCTGTACTGGAGTTCCGATGAGAGAATCAGGCGTCTCGATGACAAGTTCTTGAAGTACAGTCTCCTCTATGACCCTCATAGCCTGATTTTGCACTACAGTGCGCTCTTCATGCGAGGTCCCTATTTCCTCCACTTGTCGTAACCATGGCGGCCGTGGTGCCTCGAACGTGTCCTGCGCTTCTTCTGTTTGTTGGCCTCCTGGAAATGGTTGCGGATCATATTCTTCGTCAAACGTTTGTTCCACAGGAATTTGCACAACTTCTTCGTCCGTGGGCGTCTCCGGAGGGGAAGATGGCCTCTCATATTGTAGTAGGCGTGTCTGCAATTCAGTAACCTGTTCCTGGAGATCTTTGATGGCCTCTGCGTCTGTGTGAAGCGAAGCCGCAGAGGGGGTGGTTGGAGGGGCAGCTGCTGGTGCTTGTTGGTGTTCCTGCTTTAGTTGTCCCAGCTCCTCCGATAGCTTATCATGTGCTTCGAGCAACATGGCATAATCTTCCAATATAATCTTTATGTTATCGGGGGTCACTGCTTGAAACTTGGATGGACTAATGGGTGCCCCCGGTGTGCTCTCAATAGCTGCCTCCAGGTTCTCTTGATTTTGTATTTGCAGTCGTCTGTTCTCTTCCTGAGCAGCCGCAAGATGGCGTTTAAGTAGTGCCATATTTCGCTGAAGTTTTGAGTTGCGTTCCAGCTGTGTCCGTAGGTGACCTTCTACCACCTGCACTGCTTCTTGATCTACGTTCTGTAGCTGTACCTCCAATATATTGTGGGCTTCTTGGAGGGTGTGGAACTGTGTGTGGAGGCGAGCATTCTCCTCTTCTAGTATCGCAAGGCGGAGCTGTAGTGTCGCTGAGTGCTCTTGCAGGCGTGCGTTTTGTTGCTGGAGCTGAATGTAATCTGTTCTTAAATTTGATATACAAGCCAACATGGTGTCCAATGCATTACCTATAGATGAGTGGGGGGTGTTTACTGTGGAAGATGCATGGGAAGGGAATTGGGGAAGGGAGACAGTGAATGATGTGTCTACGAAAGTTGTGTGTGTGGGTGAAATTGGTGGAGGGGGAATGGGAGGAGGTGAAACCGTGGGTGGAGGTGCCGTGGGTGGTGAAATGTCCATACCTTCAGGAGTGGGTGTTAGTGTGGGGCCTGCCATATACATTGGTATGGTAGGTGGTGTGTGTGTGGAAGTGGTGAATAGATGTGACGTGGGGTGGGGAGCTGAAAAGACAGGGAATGGTTGAGGGCCTGGTTGAAAAGCCCTAGCAAAGATGTCCTGGAGGGATTGTAGAAATGGAGAGAGGGATATCGGGGGTTGGGGTCGTAAATTTGAGGAGGACTGAAAGGGTTGCGTGGTAGCAGGGAAGCCCATGAATGTGGATCTGGGGTCAGGATGACCGGTGGCTGAAGGCATTGGGGATGGTTGTCCTAGGGCAGGCTCGGGAATGGTTTCGGTGGGTGGTGTAGTGATGGGGTTTGCGTCAAAGACCGGGTTATCCGTGGTAGAGAATAGGGTGGCACTGGAGATCGGAGTACAGAAGGTGAAGGTGGGGTCGGTGGGTTGAGCAGTCGATGTGGTTTCCACTGTTTCTCTTCTAGGAGGTGATGGTGGGGGAGTGGATGGTAGTGGTTCGGTGGACTCCTCATGGGTGGCGGGGTGCTGTTGACTAGCTGTTTGGGAGGTTGGTGTAGTAGTGGGCTCTTCTGCAACTGTAACGGGAATTTGGATATTTTTACCTGAGCGAGGTCGTGTCTGGAACCTTCGTGGGTCATATTGAACTGAAGGCCTCTGAATGGCAGTGCGCACAGCTTCTACAACTCCATATGTTTCTGCCATCAATAAGAGACCTTCCCTGTACTCTGAGTCAACTCCCGCTTCTTCCAACAACTGAGTCATAAGTACTCTGCTGCTCTGTTCAGTGAGTAACTGCTGCGATCGCACTCTTTCCATAATCTGATACAGCCTTCGGAGTTCTGCTGTATATGCTGGGGCTTCAGTGGTCTCTTCTTCATATGCTTCTTCTTCTTCCGGGTGTCCGTGTTGTTGGCTTTGCTGAGCGTCACTCCAATGGACATGTCTACCGTCTGTAGACTTTCTTCTTCTCCGTGAGGATGTGCCCTGCTCCTCTGCCTCTGAATAAAACTCCACATCAGAGAATTGTGTGCTTTGTAGGAATGCTTCGAAATCCTGGGGGTCCAGTCCTTCAGCCTCTCCAGTGGCAGCAAACTCGAATTCAGGTGTAACCGGAGGAGCCGATGGGGTGGGTTGTGTCGTAGTGTCAGATTCCGACCTGGGTATCCTAATGGTAAAAGGAGGTACAGTGCCCTCTCTTAATGGTGATGCCTCAGGAGTAGTCAGGACTTCCCTTGTCTGGACACACGGAATCGCGCCCCTCATGCGCTTGGACTGATGTGTGGATGTCTTGAGCCTTTTAAACATTTGTAACTGTGCCCAAGTTAAGGCACGCTCAATGGGGACATCATATGCCAAGCATCGGTAAATGATGCGTGTGAGTGCACAGCATCCGTTCACCACTAATTTCCTAGAAGCCCGTTTGTTCGCTTCATACAACTGATCTATAATCCACACTGGTAGCTTAATAGGTAGCACACCTGCTTCCGCCAAGTAGAGAGCAAACCAGATCTTCTTGTGTGGTTGCGTGAATCGGTCTTGACCGGGGAAGGCGAAATGTTGCATGCACATGCGGAGAGGGATGGACACATTTGGGGTGAGGGCTGCCATGTCTTTCAGCTTCACTACTTTCCTGTCCTTCATGTTGTTGGGAACGAGAGCATCCTTTTCTGAGGGCACATGCGTGCCATGCATATTTAAAGCATCACTCACCAGCTCCACAGTAAGTTCAAACCTCTTCAACTCGTTGTTGCCCAGCAGTGAGGGGAGAACAAATGATCCGGGTTGGTCCTTATCTTCATGAGCTTGTAATGTGGAGACCAGATAATAACATCGGAGGAGATCGGGTTTAGGTAATGGGGCTTCAAAATATTCCGCCAATCCTGCTCGTTGCCATATGATCTGTAGGTCTTCTGTGTTCTGTAGAGTCTCGAACTCCTTGGAGAAAAATTGGAATCGCACCCATGATCTGTCATACTCGCATTTAGACTCCCAGATATACTTGGCCTCGCCTAATGGACCGGGCATGCCATTGAACCAATGAGAGTTGGCATGGACTCTTTCCGTGATTCCTGTAGGTGGGTCTGGCACCGGGAGTTGCTGAAGGTGTTGCATCTCCACTGGTCGTTCAGTCGGGGGCACATCCACAGGTAGGCTATCCACATCAATTCCTGCAGTAAGTATCCCTACTTGTGAGCCCGAACCTGTCGCTTCTGCCATTTTACTGCTTGCCTTCTGATTCTGTGAGAATATAGAAGCATGTGTTAACATCGTAATGGACAGACTAAATCCGTTGCTGTCCCCGTTACAACATTAACATGAGGTATATGGTGAGTTAGTGGTTAGTAAGTGCACGAAGACAGTGAGTGTAGTTAACGTTTGTGTATTCCTAGGAGACTAATGCCGTTAGTAAGTGGGGTGAATTTACAAATCGGGGTCGGGGGGTTTATCACAGATCTTAGACTGCCAAATGCAGTGGATGGGCTTTGCTTTCGGTTTCGTAGAGACTCCAGAGAGCTGTGTCGGTGTCGCTGTTTGGGAATGGGGCCTTTTAGGGACCCACTTATAAGTGATTACATGCATGCTCATGGGTCTTGGTGTGTTCCTAAGTGTTGAGCACGAGGGAATACTGGTTGTACTCGTAGATGGGTTATGCTGCATAGGTTGTGGCCTTGGCGTAACTACTTGTGCCCTCAAGCAAGCCTTAGGCACCCAAATTTGTCTAGATTGTGGGCTTGCCTTCATCGACTTCTTGGGCACCCAAATAGATTTTACTTTAGCAGAAGAATTTCTGATAGACTTCTTATTAGCGTCGTGTTGTTGGTTACTAATAAGAGGCTTTGCCCGTGTAGTTGACGGTGGTGCACCTGGTCGTTCGCCTTTCCGCACCCACACCTGGTTTATTTTCTGGGACATTCTGCTGCGCAGGTACTTTTGATCTCGGACATAGGTAGTACTCGGCTTCTTCTGCTTGTGAACCGCCTTTGGTTGCTGCCTCCTTCTGGCCTTTGGAAAAGAAGGGAGTTCCGTTGCATCCCTGATTCCTTTTTTGCAAATATCATTCCTCTGCAACACAGGGTTTTGAACAAGAACAACATGGTCATCTTCATGTGTACCCCTGGAAGGACCAGGAGTCTGTGCCTTTCCTAGTTCCTTGAGTGCTCCATTGTCTAATTCTACTGTAACTCGACTATGATTGACCCAAACCTGGAGAAGTCCACTTCTTAGGTTTAAGTTAATTGCTTGGTCATAGATCCAATCTTGACCCAAGACTAGAGGTTCAGTGAGATCCTCATCTTGACACACCAGTACTTTAACTGTCATTGCCTCATCATGAATGTAAAGGGGAAGTTCCGCCTCGCCCATGCAAGGGGTTTCCACTCCTCCCAATCCTATAAGATATGCTTCCACAGGATTGACAGTCAATTGTAATTCTTGGCAGTAAGACAATTTAACAGCACTAGTGGCTGCACCTGAGTCAATCAAGGCTCTTACGGTCCTTGCACTCTTTCCTTGTCCTATATCTAAGGTTACGAAAGGACGTCTATCAATTATCCTATGCGAGCTTGTTCCTGCGACTTCACACATGGCCATAGGAAATCCTTGGTCTGCATAGTCATTCGCTCCAGGCTGATCTCTACCTTGCCTTCGTAATTTCATCCTTCTGATGCGTTCTAAAGCTTCAGCTTGAGCTTCTTCTCGAACTCGCTTTTCTTCCTCTTTGCGTTTCTTAGCAGTGTTGAGTCGACTGAGCATTTCCTCCGTGAGGGGTTCCTGATACAACTTGACTCTGCAACCGCTAATATAATTTGGGAGAACATCACCCTCTAATGTGGCCAATTGTACTGCTCCACTCGTGGAGATCCTATTGATGATCATAGGTCCGTAGCCTCTCTTTTCTAGCTTCCTCGCGTGTTGTTTTAGTGTATAGACTAAGACTAGATCTCCTGCTTTCAAGCCTTTATCCTTCACGTGGGCATCAAAGTATGCCTTCTGTCTCTTCTTGGCTGCATATATCCCTGCAGCGGCTCTCAGTCTTGTTTCTCCTAATCGTTCAAGGTCAAAGATCCTAGAGGAGAGCTCATGACCTGTCCATTCATGCTCTCGTGCTACTCTCAATGTAGGGATCAAGAAGTCCAAGGGTAACACAGCGTTTTGACCGAATACCATCTGAAAGGGAGTGGCTTGGAGTACCGTTTTGTAGGCCACTCGGTATGCCCAAACAGCATGGTGTAGCTGTTTGTCCCAATCAGAGCGTTTAGTGTTCACTAATTTCGTCAGTACATTGCATAAAATCTTATTAGTGCTCTCAGCTTGTCCATTAGCTTGAGGATGATAGGGGGCAGACTTCTTGTGTATTACCAAGAATTCTTGGAGTAGATTTTCAATCACTTCGTTCAAGAAATGAGTGCCTCTTTCACTTACAAGCTCTATAGGTAGCCCATATCTCGTGAATACATTCTCAAACAAGAATTTGGCAGTTGTTTGAGCATCGTTCTTGGTTGTAGCCTTTACCTCTACCCATTTGGTGAGATAATCTGTTGCCACAATGATGTATTCCGCATGAGAACCCTTAGCTGGGGGATTAATAGGACCTACGAAGTCTATTCCCCACTTAGAGAATGCACGTCCACCCATCATAGGTTTCAGTGGCATCTCATCTTTGCGTATAGGATACTGGGTCCTCTGACAGACATCACACTGTTTCACATAGGTATGTGCATCCATGTGAAGGGTAGGCCACCAGAAGCCCGCAAACATTATTGCCTTGATCACCCGATCTGGTCCAAAGTGTCCTCCTGCTACCCCTTGGTGAGCAGTTTCCAAGATCTTGAGATATTCACTTTCATGGACACATAACCTCAGGTAACCATCTTTACCGCGCTTATATAGATTATCACCTATGAGTGAGTAATCCAAAGCTTCTTGTTCTAAAATCCTTTTCCTAGCCAGAGTCATGTCTGGAGGGAATGTGTTTGTCCTCAGGAATGATACTAGTGGTTCGCTCCAATCTGGCGCAATGGATACTTGATAGAGAGTGGCATGTTCCACCGGTTGTTTAGTGCAACAGATTGGGCATTCCCTGCACAACTTTTGGACATCCGCTTCCATAGTTGGCCAGTGCACTCCGAATCTCTTTAGAGTATGTAAAGTTCGTTGCTTTGAATGGTGTTGCTCTAATGCACCTACATATGCTAATTGCAACCATTTAGCATACTCATCCTCTTCTACGCAACAAGCCAAGATCCCTTGATCTGTGTGCTTGTACATGCTTCCTGCCATGATGTGGTATTTTTGGGCTTTTACAACCTCTCTGTTCCGTGTGTTTACCACAAGATGGTTAGGCCCGTATGTCAATACTGGTACTATTGGCTTGGCCCACTGCGGTATAACTTCCAAATTAAACAAGTAAGCATCAGGAAGGTCATCTGACACTCCTTGTGGGGCTTCTCCCGATGTGAGCCTAGAGAGATGATCGGCTCTCAAATGAGTCCTACCTTTCCTTACCACAACCTCAAATTCGTATTCCATTAGCAAGAGAAACCATCTTACTAATCTACCTGTATTGCATGGCTTGTTTACTAGGTACAACAATGCCTGATGATCAGTAAAAAATTTAAACTTATTTGCAAGCAAATAGTGTCTAAATTTTTTGACTGCATAAACCATGCCTAATCCTTCGCGCTCTGTAGTGGTGTAATTCCGTTCAGCCGCATTCAATTGTCTACTAGCATAGGCAATTGGAAGATCCATATTACCTTCACCAGTAGGTTGTGCAAGCACACATCCAATAGCATAATTGGATGCATCCACGTGAACATGGAATGGCTTATTCCAATCTGGTGTGGTCAAGATTGGTGCTGAACACAATCTTCGTTTAAGCTCTTGGAAGGAATTCTCACATTCATCCGTCCACTCAAAGTTTGTCAGAAGTCCGTACATGGGCTTTGCAATGACAGCATACATGTGTATAAATCGTCGATAATAACCACAATGCCCCATGAAAGCTTGTACTTCCTTGACATTCTTTGGCCTAGGTAGCTCTGCTATGGCTCTCACTTTTTCTTCATCGGTAGATATGCCATTCTTTGACACTATGTGTCCTAGAATCTTGCCTTGCCTGACCATAAAAACACACTTTTCTGGGTTTAGGCAGACTTGATATTCTCTACATTTGTCAAAGATTTGTCTGAGTTCAGGAATATGGGTTTGCCTAACGTTGGAATGAGCACAAAGATCATCAACATAGACTTCTAAACTCTTCCTTAGGAACTCCTTAAACACATGGCACATCAGTCTCTGGAAGGTAGCTGGTGCGTTGGTAAGCCCAAATGGCATTACTCTAAAAGCAAAAATGCCCCATTCTATGGCAAAGGCTGTCTTATGCTGATCCTCTGGAGCTATGGCTACTTGATTGTAGCCCGAAAATCCATCAAGGAAGCTGTACACTTCCTTGCCTGCCACTCTTTCTAAGAGATGCTCTGTGATGGGAAGCGGATAGTTATCTCGAATCGTGGCGGCATTAACCTTTTTCAAGTTAATGCACACACGCAGCTTGCCATTCTTCTTGGGCACCACTACGATGGGGGATACCCATTCGGTGTGCTCAATTTCGTAGATAAATCCAGCTTCGACCAGTCTATCTATCTCTTCCTTGATCTTAGCAGCGTAACTATCGTTATATGTATAAGGCTTTTGCTTAGAGGGTTTGGTGTCTGAAGTCATGGGGATGGTGTGCGAGCATATGTCCGGGTCAACCCCTTTCAAATCCTTGTAACTCCAAGCGAATACATCTCTGTATTCTCTTAGCAAGGTAATCAATTCGTGCTATTCTTCTTCTGTCAGGTCATGGCCTATATACGTGCATCTCTCCTCTCCTTCTTCTAGGGCCACTACTATTTTCTTGGTGGTTTCTTTGTTATCATAGGCCTCTCCTGATTGTGCCTCTCGTTTAGGCATTCTTATCATGACTCTCCTGTCATCTATCTCATACTTCTTAAAATTTTCTGGGACCTCAAACAAAGATTCTTCCTCTTCTGGTAAGGCTTCTCTCTTCTTTCGTTTCTTTCCTTCTTCCTTAGGGGTCATATGCGTTGCTAGTCTTACATCATTTGTAACCTCTCCATGCCTCTGGGGTTGAAATTCTATTTCATGGAAGTATTCTTCATCTGATGCAAATGGTGGGTCCATAATGATTGACTCTAGATCGGAGTCACTTGCATCCTCAAATGCATCAGGGCTAGGTTCGCATTCTTCTAGAACTGCCCCTCCCATGATTGGCTCTATGGAGAAGACTGAAATATCATAGCCATCCTCATCACAGTGAGGTGTCCATTGTTCTTCGTTGATGGCTACGTCCATTGTTGCTAAGATTTCTGCCCAACCGTGAGGTTCAAATTCTTCGTCTGGAAAAACTACAGGTGCATAGGCTGGGTCTTGGATTGATCTATGGGTTTCTTTCGCACCTAACTCTCTGGCTTTCTCTCTCTTCTCTTCTTCTACTGCTACCTTGCACATCCATAAGTGAGTATCTTCATGCATCCACGAGGATCCAGACCCTATGGAATGCACCGATTCTGTATCATCTTTGGCTCTATGGATGGGATTCCATTGGATAGGAGGGACATCTCTGTGAGAATAATCTTTGAGATTGACTTTGGTCGTAACACCCAAGTGTTGCAAATACAAGGAGTTGGTTCCCCAATCCTGTACCACTTGCAATTGTCGCATAAATGGCCTTCCCAAAATCATCTCATAGGCATGATTTTTACTGAAGTCACAGATAGCAAAACTATGTTCAAACTCGACACCACAAGTGGTGAGAGTTATTCCTTCTAGCAATCCTAGGGGTCTCTCTATGTGGCCATCGGCCATCTGCAATTTCATTCTCGTCGGCCTGAGTGCTGGCTTGCCCCAACGCTTCCATAAGGAGGTGGTGGCAATTGCAACTCCTGCACCTGAGTCCAAAATTGCCTTCGTGGTGTAGTCCTGATAGGTGATGGGAAGGTAGGTGTTCCCTTCTTCACCTTCACACATATCTCCTATCTTATCCAAGGGAATTTCCGGTACTGTCCTATGGGATCCTACCCGGGAACGAGGTTTTGGAGTTTCAGTTACTTGACTAGCTACATATTTCCGCGCGTTTGGTCTATCCTCAGACAGCTCTTCCAAAGTGAGATCGCGTTGCACCTTGGTGTTCGTTACTACCTCCGTGTTCCTCGGTATGACTGAGTCGTCGTTCCTTACCATGACTGTGGGTGCTCTCATACATGTGGACTTTGCTTCCCATGGGCCTGTGAAGTGGGGTAGCTCCTGTATGGAATTAGACTCAAAGTCCAATCTCTCGTGAGACTGAACACTCTCATGCTCCCCGTAAATAGATGGGATGTCTTGTGGGAATTGGTCGTGTGCATCGTCCACAAGTTCAAAAGGAGGGGCGACCTCGCTTTCGTTATCCCATTTGTCTTCTTGAATCTCTCGTAGGAAGTCTGGGGCAAACCGATTCATAGAAGAAGAAGTGTCTGGCTCCGTAGAATTGGGCGCATAAGCAACCTGTGAAGGAGGGCTGATTCTATTGTTGACTCTCTCCTCGTTCTCGCAAATGGCTGGAGCACAAGCTTCTTGGGGAGGATTACTTATTCTATTACTTTTCCGAACAGGCTCATACGCTCTCTGGGAAGGAATGTGGGTTACCTGTGGAGGTACATATGCTTTCGAGGGGGGCTCCTGTGACCTTTGGGGAGGAAGATAGGCTCCTTGAGGAGGCACATGGGCTTTCTGAAGAGGCTGGCTTATCCGTTCTCTTGCCCTTTCCTTTCTTTGAGGGGTAGGCTCCTTTTCTGGCTGTGCTATTGGCCTCTCTATTCTTTCTAAGGAGGGAAAGTTGTCCGGTTTAGGGGCATTGGCCACATACACTTCTGATTGGGAATGATTCCTGTTTTTGCTTGCTTTTTCTTGGTCTTGATTTTTTTCTTCCTTGTCAGATCTTGCAATTATCCTCTCTAACTTCTCTAGGAATCCATCCAAGTGTAATTGTGTTTTGGCTGAGCCTGAGTAATTGAAAAGGCGACTGGCTTCAAACATAGTCTGAGCCAATGCGACCATTTTCGCGCACAGTTTGGTTCTTTCTATCTCTAGGTCAGCTCTAGGATAGCACTTGTCATGATCCGTAACATTTGGCCCTTCTTGGATTCTGGCCTGATATGCTTTAAGCATCATGTCTATGTCTTCAGGAGTGGGATCAGCTAATACTGATCCTGTTTGGGATGGTGGGTGGGTTACGTGGGGTGTCTTCGAGGGTGAAGGGATGGAGGGTGATGGGGATGGTAGCGGTGGGAATGTGTGAGAGTGCGGTTGAGATGTGATCTCTATGATTTTAGCCTTGGTTTCTCGTAGACTTTCCTCAAGTTCACTCATCTTCTTTGCCCATTGCCTTTTCATGCGTTCGCGGCTATCTTTCCAAGCTCTTGTTCTCTTTTTATTTTGGCTCTCAGTATCGCTAGCATCTAGGCTCTTTTCCTGGCCTACCCCTTGGTTTTGCTGCAATGCTTGAGCCCTAGTGACTACCTGTACTGGTGCAGTGGAAGTGACGCTTCCTGAGGAGTCTACCACTAACCCAACAACGTTGATAGGGGTGATTTTTGGCATGCTATTGGGGTTCTTTGGGCAATCTCGTAAGAGATGCTCTTTTCCGCAATCTTGGCAGAAGCCTTGGATCGTCACCGACTGGGTTTGCGTAGGTGGAGGCAAGGGACAATCACGAATGAGGTGATCTCCTTGGCATCTGTAGCACGGTCCTCTAGGAAATGGTGGTCGGACTTGCCTAGGTTGAGGTCTAGGGTTGGGGTTTGTATACATGATGTTCGTGTAATCTGACTCCCAACTAGGTTCGTTCGACTCTTCACCATAGTAGGACTCTCCATGTTCTGGGGACTGCATGTAGTAAGCCTGGGGACTATCGACATGTGTAGAATCAAAGCTATGGTCACTTGGGTCACTTTCTGAGATCAATGGGGTTACTGGTACTATGGCCCTATTCAGGTTTTCTTCGGCGATAGCATACTTTACTGGAATCACGTTAGCAGGGTTTGGGGGCTGTTGAGCTAGTACCGGTTGGGGTCTCTGTTGGGCCTGATATTGTGGTTGGTAGGTTTGTTGGGGTCTAGCATATTGTGGTGGTGGATTTTGGTTTTGGTATCTGCCTTGTTGGTAGGGCTGCGGGTAGGGTTGCCTAACTGCCTGCTTGTTGTATGGGCAATCTTGTGCGGTGTGATTGGTGTATCTCCGTTCTATGGTGCAGTACTGGCTACTAGGGTTTACTTGGGGTTGAGCCATAATAGGGCAGACATTCGCCATATGGTCACCACCGCATGTATAGCATCTTTTCACAGGGGCAAACCTTGGGATTTGTTTGCTAGTTACACCTAGTTTCTGAGCTACTTTTTCGGCAAGTTCTTCAATTGATGTGGCTTGTGTGGAAGATTGACTAGATGCACTATCTGAATCTTTGTAAATTTTGGACAACTCTAGCTCTTCTCCTAGGTTATCTTCAATGTCAATGCACATACGTACACATTCTTCTATAGTCATAGGGTCTTTCAGATACACATAGGATCTCAATTTTGGGCTCAGCAATCCGTCAAGAAATAAGGCTACTTGTTTAGCAGATGTGGGTAGCTCCGAAATAGGGCACCTTTCAAGATATTGTCTAAATCTTCTTCCTGCAAGTCTCACAGTCTCTTGAGGGGTTTGCTTGAAGCTGTGAATCAGTGAGGAGGTGTTGTGTCTTATGCCGCTCTTAGAGAACTCTATAATGAATGCCTCTAGGAGTTGATCTATGCTCCTGAACTGGCGTTCGTCTAATGGCTGAAACCACGTAAGTGCTGTGTTCCTAAGGGTTAGACCGAAGGCATTGTACTGCGTGAACAGATCCTCCACTTGTTCAGCTCTCAAGACTTGCTTGAACTCTGCCACATGATCATAGGGATCTCCTGTGCCATCAAAGTAATTCTTCATGGACTTAACTAGCTGGGTGGGTCTCAAAGTTCTTGTGTGCTCTCTAGGCCTCGGCAGAGGGAATCCATCTACATTTCTTTGGTTCCTGTGGGCTCTATGCATCTCAGGTTCTACCCTATTCGTCTCCGTTCTCGTTCTTTCTCTGCCCACTGGATTGGCAAAACTTACCTCTGGTCTATCTTTACTTCTGTCTCTTTGCATACCATGAGCCTGGGATGTTCCAGCTCCAGGGTGACCATAGGCTACATTTGATCTTGGTTGGGGGAAAATGAATTCGCCCTTCCAAGTGTAAGCATGCCTATCATTTTCTGTCACCACAAAAATCCTCTCTGACGTGTGGTCTAAGTAGGTCACTCTACCTGGGCTATCTGGATCCTTAAACTCATAGATCATGATTGTTCCTATGTCAATTGGGTGATCCGGTTTATACCTCCAGAAGGCTTCGTCCGTTTCTCGATTGAGAAGCAAATCTATGCACTTGTTATCTTGGGGGATCCACTCAGGCGTGATAATCCTAGTGAGAACTGATTTACCTCGAGGGGTTCTAGGTTCCGCACCCATGTTCCCTTGTTCCAGGTCACCTAAGTCCGCTTCTGAGATTACATTCCCAAAGTCATCTGTCCTATCAGGATGACTAGTGACTACATATATAGTTCCTTCTTTGTCCAGGTATGCACCATTTTCAAACTTGACAGCTGGGTGTTCTAGTCCAATGGATTGATCAGGGTTTTTAATCTGGACCACAGATCTTCCTAAGCCGTCCTCATAGATGCTAGCACCTAATCGGCTGGTCCTCAGGTACTCCAACTGTGTTTTGTAAGGGCCTTCTACCCTGTACAAGTAGGGCACTCCTGAACTTCCCGTAGGTTTGTCCATGCCTTGAGACATCTCTGACTCACTGGTCTCAGAGCGAGGGTAGTTCGAGTGGTGGCTCAACTGCTGGGCCCAGGACCTAGCAGTGTGATTGACACTAGCCTCTGAAGACCTAAGGCTTTGTCTCTCTCTTACTAGGTGTCGTCCTGATCTAAGGTTCATATGCCTAACTGATTAGCCCAAATTTTTGCCCAGAGTACAACCTCGTTGCCGATCAATTGGTACCAGTCACTTGATTCTTTTTAGTTATTCCTCGTGTTTAAAGTCTTGTCTGCTATTACGTCGTCAGGAATACTTGAATGTTCTTCGTACTTTCAGGTTGATCGTTCCACGTTAGGTTCTTTCCTTTATGTTGTCGACAGTACAGAGATTAAGATTTTAGCTTGAACTTGAGTTTTTAGGTAGTCTTCAACTTGATAGTGGCCTATCGTCGCCCTGACTTACTCCTACTTCTAATCGCTCTTAGCCTAGGCTAGGAATTGACGAAGAGGAGTTGAGAATATTCCGACCTTTCTTGCCGAACCTTGCTCTTTAGTGCTCGAGAAGTTGATTCTCAAGCGTGTGCCACACCCTTGCTTGGATACTCTCAATTGCTTCTCAATAGGCCTGCATAAATCCCAAGATTAGCTCCAAGTAGACCTTTCAATTGACAGACAATTTATTTCAGACACTTTTTTAATGACCCTTGTTCCCCCTTTTGCATTGTTAGAAATTTACTCTAGAGCTCCCTTGGTGTTCCTACCCCTCAGTGTGTCAACTTCCAAATATCCTATCTGAAAATCAACGCGTTATTCTTATAAAAAACAGTTGAGGGCGTGTAGTATATGTCACGAGCTTTCCGACAAGCCCTAGAGCTCAGAAAATGGATTTCGTATGAGAAAGTTATGACCGTTCAGGGTTTAGGGGGTTAACTAGACAAACAGAACCTTTCGGGGGTTTTAATGCATTTTCTAAGGCCTTCGTAAGTAGATGAGTACATGAAAGTGCAAATATGCCCAAAATTTAGCCTAAATTTCCAAAAATTCACTCCTTAATTTTTTGCCAAAAATGCCTGTCTATCGCGATAGACGGTGTCTGTCGCGATAGACACAATCTATCGTGGGGGCTGTCTGTCGCGATAGACGGTGTCTGTCGCGATAGACAGTGTCTATCGTGGATTTCTGTCTGTCGCGATAGACGGTGTCTGTCGCGATAGACGCTGTCTGTCGTGAAATTCGGTCTGTCGCGATAGACGCTGTCTGTCGTGAAATTCGGTCTGTCGCGATAGACGGTGTCTGTCGCGATAGACGGTATCTGTCGCGGATTTCTGTCTGTCGCGATAGACGGTGTCTGTCGCGATAGACGGTATCTGTCGCGGATTTCTGTCTGTCGCGATAGACGGTGTCTGTCGCGATAGACAGTGTCTGTCGTGAAATTCGGTCTGTCACGATAGACGGTGTCTGTCGTGGATTTCTGTCTGTCGCGATAGACGGTGTCTGTCGCGATAGACAGTGTCTGTCGTGAAATTCGGTCTGTCGCGATAGACGGTGTCTGTCGCGATAGACGGTATCTGTCGCGGATTTCTGTCTGTCGCGATAGACGGTGTCTGTCGCGATAGACAGTGTCTGTCGCGATAGACTGAAAAAATGCAAATTTTTGAAAAACTTCTAGTGATCTAGAGTGCCCTCAAGGTGTAGGTTACAATGATAAACATGCATTCACAAAATGTTAAGATTTTCTGTCTGTCGCGATAGACAGAGGCTGTCGTCCCGGGACCTGTGCAGAGCCTGTCGTACCTGCGCACACTGCTGGGGATGATGGTACAGCAAAAAACCTGCAAAATAGCTCAGAAAACATGCAAAAACAGCACATGCAAGTTCGCTCTCTCGCTCTCTCTCACAAGTGAAATGAGGGAAATGAGGTGGAGGTGGGGATATAGTCAAAAAACTGAAATTTTCGCGATGATGGAGGTGGACGTGGGAGATGGTGATGATGATGATGGTGAAGAAAGTAAAAGAAAATCGATGAGAGTGAAGAAAATACCTACAACTCCAACGCGTCAACTCTACGTCTTACCATCACACGCTCGTCCTCAAAGCTCGATCCCCGGCAACGGCGCCAAAATTTGGTGTAGCTCAATGATGAGTAGCACCTCCTTTAATGTCAATCCGGGAAGACGTGAGGATGGTATGAAGACCTCGAGCAAGTGGCGACACAAGTGCGTGAGTGAGAAGCACACAAGCATGCACACACATACACACACACGCGTACACACGGCAAGACAAAGAGAGAGAATCAATGGAGTGCTTTAGATTACTTTCACCAGCTCTTACAAATTCGTTTCAATTACAATCTAACCTCAAAAATGAGCTCTCTAGCTCTTTTTATAGTTTTTGACTAGCTTTTGGCCCTGTCCAGACCTAGTGTCCGGCCTAGTTAAAAATTAGGTTCCAGGGCTTATTTGGGGGCTCAAACGAAGTCTAAAAATTATGAAATTTGGTACGATGGTACTTCTAATACTCCTCAAGCTCGAGGACTCCTCGGCTTGCACAAAATGGAGTCTAATCTACCAAAAACGGGATTTACAATGTTTGTGTAGTGATTAAAATCACTTGGGTTGTACATAATCTATGGGAAAAAATGATCTGGCCTTGTTGCCGTATTGTGCATGACTCCTTTGTTGCTTTGTATGCCAACACTGAATTTTTCAGAATAATCAATTTTCTGATAAATTGGTGAATGATCTCTAAGTTTGATGGAGTCTAAAGTTAATCTTGATATAGAGGTGATCTAAATTCAAGGTTAACTTGTTCTTTTGGAGATTAACACTCTCCATCAATTTCATATTAGTTTCCAATATTTTCAAGATCGTTCTTCAATAGTGACTGATAAATTTCATGTTTGAGGCTAAAACAAATTCCAAAAGTAGATTGCAAAATCAACAAAGCTTCCGTGCAAAAAATATGCTGGAAATGAGGTAGGCCCATAACTAAATACCACAGGTCCAAGGTTCCATAGGTCCAGCATATACAACATAGAATCTTGCAATCTTCCAATATTGACGAAACATGAACATACCACATTTAATCATACAAATGATGAGACAAAGATAGAGAAAGATGAGACAACATGTGTAAAGTGTTACGTAAGCCAAGGCTTACTAACACTATCATATATACCAATGTTCAATGTACAATGTGGCAGAAAAACTCTCAACCACTCTATGTGAACAGAAATAGATGGATGAATGAATATATGAATGTAATAAACATATTCAGATGTATGGATAGAAATCTGAATATATATGAGATGTGTAACCTAATAGGTTGTAGAAGAGTGAATATGAGTAACACAAAGAGTAGCAAAGAATGCTAACAAGTTTGCTGCCAAAAATCCTCAAACTCATATGAACATATCTTCTCTAACACCTCATCCAAATATGCATAAAGCATATACGTATTGATTCTTTTGTACCTATGCCGCATAGGACTCCTTGTGATATGGATGTTACTGCCTCCATAAACGTCAAGTAGTACTTGTGTGCATAAAGAGAACATGTACCTAAATTCTTAACATAAGATGTAAATCTTATGTTAACCACCATCCAATGTCTTTGAAGTAAATCGAAATCTTCATGTAGAAGACAATCTTCCAATACATCATGCGAATGGCCGATCCACACCATCAAGCTATTGTGGGGTAAATCCTCTCCATAAGCAAGAGTGTGAGCACACTCTTCTTCTCCAAGAAGAACTCCATAGCTGCTCCTCAACATGCTTCAACATAGCACCATGGCTGCCCCATGTGCTAGAAGCAATACCTCTATTGAGGTACCAAAGCTTGTTGTTGAACTAGGTGATGGATGAATAAACAATGAGCCAAGCATGTGTTTATATAGTATTTGAGTACCCTCCAAAAGCTCCTCCAAAAGCAACTTCTTATAAAGCAAATCCTAGCGTCGTAAAACACTATGTTCCGTCTTTTGAGTCCGCCACCATTTTTCAAACGATCATGATTAAAAAACATTCCAAAACCTTTTTCTGTTGCTGTCCGTGGGACTTGAACCCTGGTTGGTTTGAGGAGAGGCACTTGTTTCATCCATGGCACCCACCACCTTTGATGGTAGGGGGAGTATTAATCAAAGCTACACATGCTGTGATAACTTGAGCAATTTGACCCAATAGAACATTGTTTCCAACAATCCCCCTTGCAATCTCATATTGGTACAAATTGAACTGATTCTACAAACTTCATAATCTTAAAATTTGTATTCCCCAAATTGACCTTCAAACCTTTTGTACAAAATCCTTCATCAAAAGTGAATTTGAATTTCCTTCAAACTTCAAAAACGTGAGCTTGTTGAATATGAACCATATTACTTGAGAAAATATGCAAACTAGATATCCAATAGTGTACTCATCATGCAATCATTTGCTTGACAACAAATATAGCATGTACTGACTCTGAACCTCCTATCTCCTGTCTTCTAAAACCTGAAAACATACACTAGGATCCATATTTTTGCATTTACCTTATGAAAGTTTTCTCAATGTACTTTTGTTGCATCATATAAATACACTAAACAAAATAAGAACTAAATCCTAGAACCTGTGACTGAAAACTCACAACTTAGTGTATTATGAACACTACTGGTTCATCTCTGATTGTAATTCAACTTAACTCAATCCATGAGTTTCATAAAAAAATGATGTCATCATGTCTTCATCCTTGTTCAATCTGTAAGTCTTTCATACCTCTTTCCTTCAGAATCTGGTATAAACATGAATGTGCACACTTCTCAAACATACCTCTCATAAATATCAAGCTTCTCTTCAATAGAACTCTGGAACCTTCTCTTAAATAGGAACGTCCTAACAGGAACTTTCTCCAGACATTCTTTTTCTTCCTTCTTCTTTCAAAGTTGGAACATAAAGAGAACCTAACAAAGGAAATATAGGAATACCTGATATAGGAATACCTATAAGTATGACTCTGTATTCTTTCATATATGGCTGAAGATAAGTCTTCATGTTTCATCCCCCCCTCGATGACTTAACACTAGTATCCAGTATTCTTCAAATATATCAGACTTTATGAAATCTGGAATGTCTTCCTTCTTTCAATAAATCTGATCTTCAATAATCAATACCTGTATCTGAAAGAAAATCTCTCAATCCTTTTTATTAGCACTATACACATGCCAATAACTTTCCCTATCATTCATCAACTTCCCAAATTATAGAATAAGGTTAGCTCATCTATCATAAAAACCTTGTTGAAAGCATTTTAGGATTCATAACCTTTTGCAACATAACAAGTATCTTTTCTATTCCTCTACAACACAAATCTGATACAATCTGAATCATTGAGTTACTTCTTCCAATGTTAAGAATCTTTACAAACAAAGGACAGACAACTAACTCATAAATACTCAAGATCTTACAAGATCTATCTAGATCTATCAAGTCTCTCAAACAAAATATATATGTAGAATCTGCTCTCATCAAACCTTCATGACTAAATGTTTGATTTGCTACATGAATGTCTCCAAGTGTCCATGTTTCTTACAAAGTTATAGAACTTTTCTTTAACCAAATCCTTCCAAGAATCTGCAACTCCTACTTGAAACATAAGTGGACAAACTTCTCATCCTGAGAACTCCAAAAGTTGCAAGTTGATACTTCATATCTTCATATTCTACCCGCGTGAAATGTGATAGCACCTGCTTGACTTTCTTTGGTAAATCCACTTCTCAATCAAGTAATAGGATATGACGGAATACCTTTTTGAATACAAGCATGTATCCAAAATCAAGACAATCATGGAGAGTAGATTCTTCAACTGCCTGGTACAAGAAAATCTCAATTTTCCAAAGTTTTCTGAAAATATTGAATATGAGGTAACTTTTCCAAACACAAAACCTCAATCCAAGTCTCCAGCATCTGCTACAAAAAACCCTTTTAACCTCAAGAGTTAGATAAAGAAGAAATATACTTCTCTGCAACTTGTCATATACCAAGTAGCTCTGAATTGACACTCCAAGAATTCTTTGAGGGAACATCTAGCTGCCTGCTTAAAATCTTCAACTTATATATAAGTCATACATATGAGTCAAAATATACAAGTCTTCAAAATCTGCTGCTTTTCTTTCTCTCAATGTAATTCTTTGTCAAATCTACTAAATCATGACCAAGTATAATGCAAAACAAGAAACTGCTTCTTCTTTAAATTATCTTTTTCACAAGATGTTCTCCTAGACTTGTCTTTGGATGTAGAGGATAAAAGTAGGAAAAGTATATGGAAAATATAAGAGAAAAGGAAGTCTTACTTTCCCTTTGGAAATGTTGGACTTTCTTTTTCTGCATCTTGCTTCCAACTGATGATGTCAACATCTTCAAACTTCTCTTCCATACCTTTTGTTCTCTTCACCTTGAAGTAGCAAGCACTCTTAACTTCTTCAAATGAACTTTCTCTTCCTCTAGTGCTAAGAGTAAGAGACAAAACAAACATGGAAGTGAATATAGAATCATGTTTTATTATCCCCTCATATCGTTGAATCAAAATTTTGCTTCAAATGTGACTGATATGACTGAACTCACCAACTTTTTGGTTGAATGATGAATTTCCTTTCTAGAGTTACCTCTCTAGATCAAATTTTGTACCTAGATATCCAACCAACTTACAACAGAAAATTGGCTGAACACAAAACTCAGCCATCTCCAAATTTATCTTCTTAGATGAGCTTTCTTGCCATGAAAGAGATCTCTCAAAACTCTCTAGAAAAACCTCTAGATACCTGTTTTGATGTAGCCTTTATCTTTCAAATAATGAAATTGTATAAAAGCACTCCTTGAATCCTTCAAATATCTTCATAACTGCTCATCTAAGACATGACCTGCAAATGATAATCTGATAGTAGAAACTGATACCTATGATTTGATGTTGATCTGATTCCTTCATCTTCTCCAAACCATTATTCTTCCTTGAATTTGAAGTAGCCTTCTCTTCATCCACTCTTCTTCTCCAAGAAGAACTCCATAGCGGCTCCTCAACATGCTTCAACATAGCACCATGGCTGCCCCATGTGCTAAAAGCAATACCTCTATTGAGGTACCAAAGCTCTGCAAAGCTTGTTGTTGAACTAGGTGATGGATGAATAAATAATGAGCCAAGCATGTGTTTATATAGTATTTGATTACCCTCCAAAAGCTCCTCCAAAAGCAACTTCTTATAAAGCAAATCATAGTGCAAATTGTAAAATTCTATGTTTCATCTTTTGAGTCCACCACTGTTTTTCAAAAGATGAAAAACAGTACAAAAACTTTTTGTGTTGCCGTCCGTGGGACTTGAACCCTCGTGAGTTTGAGGAGAGGCCCTTGTCTTATCCATGGTGCCCAGCGCCTTTGATGGTAGGTGGAGTATTAATCAAAGCTACACATGATGTGATAGCTTGAGCAATTTGACCCAATAGAACATTGTTTCCAACATAATCTAGCCACATCTGTTTCTTCACTATAGATTGTGATGGAACAAAAGTAGAAATTTTGAGGTAATTATTGACAAATATCCAAAAAAATGCATCTCCTCTTTAAATTTTGGACAATTCTTTGGAAGTTGGAGATGGCAAGCCATCTTTCTTACTCATGTGAGAATTCATAAAATGGGCAAGAATACCTAGGATACAATTTTATACATTATCCTTTTCCATGGTCTTACACCTAGACCGAGTGTAAGATAGGCTCATTCACCTACCTCAAAGTGCATGAATCTATCTTTTAAGGGTCACCATAGGCTCTAGTTCGATCCAAAACTTGTATAATCCTATTATTTAGGATTTTAAATATTATCATTCATCTCTTCAAAATAAATGTGTAGCTTGGAATCTTTCAAGTTGTAATCCTACTACATAAGAAAAGCTTTTTTGTAGTAAAAGAGGAATAATACAATGAATGGGCTTACTACCATTGGGATCCAATCTATCCCACAAAGAAGGGTTATAATGGTCCAAAAGTTAAGAGAGACCACAATCAGTAATATATCTAGACCTCAATGAGAGACACATGTTTTTAAAGAGATTTGCTAAAAGGTTTAATGATTTTTTCATTACCTTTGTGAGCAACTCGCTTACTTTTAATCTCATTGGTTTTCAACATAAACATCTTATCATGCCTGAAAGGTAGAGATTTTTTACACTTACATATTTTTATACCTAACACGTATAGATATTTTTGAATTCACCACTTATTTTTATTACTAGTGTTGGAGTTTGAGGTTTGTGAGAGCACGCAAACAACACAATGAAGAAGTACAAGCTTGGAGCATAACAAACAATATTCTATGTATTACCAGAGAATGTACAAAGATACATAACGCATTAGGGTGATAGGTGTATATACAAGCTGGGAGAAAAAAACTCCTAAAGAGGGAAAAAAGTTCCCGGGTAGTCCTAGTGTGTTCAGCCACATCACTACCTAAAAATATCAACAAATCCCCCCTCAGAGTGATGCGATGAACAAGGAGCTGGAACTCATGTATAAGGAAGTTTAAAGCTATGTGGAATCAATCCACAGAAGGAAGTAAGCCCAAAGATTTGCCGAAAGCTTCAAACTTCTCCCTAGGCAGAGCCTTTGTGAAAAGGTCTGCAATGTTCTCCTACATGGGAACATATGCCAAGTTGATCTTTCCAATAGAGAACCTCTCCCTAAAATAATGATAGTGCAACTTAATGTGCTTAGTGCGAGCATGGAACATAGGGTTCTTCAAAACTATCAATGCACTATGGCTGTCAATGAAGATGGTGGTGGTAGTGGACCAAACAACACCCAAATCAGTCGTAAGGCATCTAAGCCACACACACTCAACAATCACTGTGAAAGCTGCCCTATACTTAGCCTCACATCTAGAAGTGGCCACAGTAGGCTGCTTCTTTCTCAACCAAGATATGCATGAGATACCAAGCATGAAGCAAAAAACACTAGTGGATACATGAGTGTCATAGCAACCAGCCTAGTCATAGTAAAAAAAAGCATGCAAATCTAGTCGTAGTGATCCCTCCTTGGGATAAAACAATCCAAGTAGCTGGGTACTACTCAAGTAGCGAAAGATGTGCTTAACCACCTACCAATGCTTGACATCTTGGGAATGGATAAACCTACTCATCTATGAAACAGAAAACTGAATATCTCCTTGAGTAATGCATAAGAAAATCAAGCATCCAATAGCTTGCTGATAGAAAAAAGCATGAAATGCATCTTCAACATCATGAAGAATCAATTATAAACCTATCTCCATAGGAGTGGCAATGGGTTTACAGTGTTCAAGGCCGAAATGGTGTAATAATGTGTCAATATATTTTGTTTGACACAAAGCTATTCCGCCATGAACTTGCAAAAGTTGAATGCCCAAATAATGATGAAAATGCCTCGAATCTAACTTATCAAATGAAGCATGCAAATCAGCCTTAAAATCAATAATATGCTTTTCAATAGGACCATTGCATAGCATGCCATCAACAAAGACAACAATGATTAGAAGCACATCATTTGCGTGCTTAACGTGTAAGGTGCCCTTAGTTGGAATGTTCTCAAAACCATGTGCAATCAGATAGGCATTTATTTTTTCATACCAAGCATGTGGTGCTTGTTTCAAACCATATAAATCCTTTCTCAATATGCACACTTGGTTTTCATGCCCTTTCTACACAAAGCCATGGGGCTGAAAAACATTCACTTCTTCATGCAAGTCACCATTCAAAAATGTAATTTTAATGTCCAAGTCATGTACATTCGAATCATGATGAGTTGCAAGTGCACAAATGCTAGGAACATTAGTCATTTGGCATGTAGGAGCAAAGGTCTCATCAAAATCAATGGCTCTTGTATACCCACTTATTGCCAATGGCCTTCTTGCAAGGCAAGTCACATAAAGACCAAGTAGCATAGCATTTTCCACAAAAACAACATCATGGCTAACCAAGATGCATTTAGTCTATGGAAGATACAGATGATACCCTTTGCTTTCAAAATTGTGCCTAACAAAAATACATTTCACTACCTTATCATCCAATTTCCTGTGTTGTTGTTTAGTCACTAATACATATGCCAGACAACCAAAAACATGTAGATAAGCAATAGTTTGCTTAGGACCCAACCTCATATGGAGTGATAGACTGCATATGTTGCACACATAACAAGCTCAAGCCAAAAGCTGTGTGGTAAAGCCTGACTATTGACCATACACCTCCCCATCTCCATGAGTGAGTAGTTCTTTCGTTCTGCAACTCCATTCTGTTGAGGTTTATGGAACATTGTACACTGATGTTTTATCCCATATTCAGCTACAAATGCATTAAAATCAAAAGACATATCCCCCCCCTCGATCAAAACAGAGGTTGCTCATTTTACATGGAGATAAATTTTCAACCAAAACCAAAAATTGTTTGAAACACATAAATACTCAAACTTTGCTTTCAATGGATATACCCATCCATGCCTAGAAAAATCATCAATCAAAGTCATGAAGTAAAGATAATTTCCAAAAGAGGGTGTCTGCATAGGACCATAGACATAAATGTGAACAAGCTGCTATTTCTAAGTAGCTCGAACTAAACGATCTTTTGGGAATTAGGAACGCTGCATTTTTCACAAAACATAGCCTTCACATACATGTTTACTGGGTTCCTCAAGTTTGCACAAAGAGACACCAGGACGATATCCAGATCATGTGTGTAAGCTCAAGAGAGCTTTATATGGCTTGAAGCAGGCCCCAAGGGCATGGAACTATAGACTTGTAAAGTTCCTAAAAGAACTTGGATTTCAAGTATCAAAAGCAGATAGTAGCTTGCTTGTCAAAGCAAGTGATGATGGGTTTATTTACATGTGCATATATGTTGATGATATCATTCTTACAGGTACAGATGAGAAAGGCATTCAAAGCTTAAAGAAGCAAATGGAGAAAGAGTTCAAAATCAGTGATTTGGGAGACTTGTCATACTTCTTGGGCATGGAGATTTCATACATTCAACATGGAGTGTATGTGACTCAAGAAAGGTATTTGCGGAACTTGTTAATCAAGTTTAAAATGGATGATTGCAGGGTAGCACCTACTCCAATGGAGGTGAATCACAAATTAAGCAGATTTGGAGGTGAAGAGTTCAAGGACATGAAGCAATATCAGAGTTTGGTTGGTAGTCTTATCTATGCTACATTAACTAGACCTGATTTATCATATGCAGTTGGGGGTTTGTCTCAATTTATGCATTGTCCTAGGAAAGAGCATTGGATTGCAGGTCAAAGAGCGTTGAGGTACATTAAGGGTACACTCAAAGAAGTTTTGTATTATGGTTTTACATCAGATACAAATATCAAGATCTATAGTGATGCAGATTGGGTAGGTAATCCAGATGATAGAAGGTCAACCTATGGATACATGTGTTATGTGGGAGATAAGCTAATCTCCTGGTGCTCAAAGAAGCAACATACAGTTGCTTTGTCATCTACAGAAGCAGAGTATAAAGGCATGGTTGAAGCTGCAAAAGAAGTGATTTGGCTTAAGACTCTCATGAAGAGTTTTGACACTATACAGAGCATACCTATTATTTATGGTGATAACATGAGTTCATTATATCTAGCTGCTAATCCTGTTTTTCATGCCAGGACCAAACACATTGAGATACAGTATCACTTTCTGAGAGAGAAAGTGATGGATAAGGAGATTGAAGTCATACATACTTCAACAAAAGATCAGATAGCTGATATGCTTACAAAGAGCTTGGATGGACCAAAGTTACAGAAGTTTAAAGACATGGCAGGCATAAAGAAGATAAGAGAAACCTCAATTGATGATTGAGGGGGAGCTGTTGGTGCACTCCAATCACCAATTGAAGGTTGGAAGACAAAAGATGAAGATAAGAACAATTCTTGAAGCATAGAAGATGGATACATTCACAGAGTGAAAGACATGTACACATATGTACATTAGTTAAGACATAGGCTACTTATACTTATGCTTTGACATAAGTCTGTACATATTTGCCTATAAATACTTTGGAAAAATGTCGGGGCAAGAAGAGAGACAAGAGGAGACAATAGGAGAATATGAGAATAGTGCATTTGTAAGTTGTAAGACTCAATAGAGTTCATAGGAATGAGAAGAAGTCTCTCTCACAACTCAGTTGTAATTTTCTGAAGAATAGCAGAAAAGTTGCGCCCGATGTTTCTGTGTTTTCTCCTCGTGTAGTAGATCTTTTGTGAATTCCTTTTGGAGATGTCTAAGTCCATAGTTAATCAATCTATGGCTAGAGTTTGAGAATCTAATTGTGATGAGGCTAAGAGAATTGTGTGTAGGAACATTTACATGTGAGAAAGTATTCACTGGTTCCTGAACCAGGCACAAATTTTGATCTTAATGATTTGATCATTTCTCACTCCACAGTTTAAAGTTTTGTGCAAGTAAGCACTTAATCTTTAAGTTGGAAGGTAAGCTACTTGTGGCTAAAAGCATTTGCTTAAACGGGTTCTATACTAAGAGAACTAAAGCTAAGAAGTTAGGGGTGTCCAAATCGACTTCTCAGAAGTGCAGATTTAGACATAGGTATCTTGTGAAGTAGATTTCTCAAGATCTACTGAATCTTTTGAAGTAATTTGACTTGGAGAAGGTGTGCAATCTTTAGGCGACACCTTGTGCAAAGTTTCATAAAAAAATTTACACATTTACTCAGTCAATGAGCAAGATATATGCAGCAGACTTTCTGAGTAATTTCCTTCTTCACAATTTAGTGAAGAAATTGATGTTTGATCATTGATCTCTTAAATTGGTGAAGGTTTTGACTTACTCTTGATATAGAGGTGTTCTAAATTCAAGAGTAGGTTGTTCTTTTGGAGATTAACACTCTCCATCAATGGTCAATAGTTAAATAGGTTGATCTTAGATATTTTATAGCTTAGATCCTAAAGCACACTAGAAAACACCCTACGTGTAGTCAGAGAGTGAGGCCATAGCAAGTTCAGTACTGATCCACCTGTTGGTCTCCAATCACACCCCTTGATAATTGTGTGCTTAGGATTATTAGGTGTGTTTTAGTATTGATTAAAAATTTAACCTTTACATTCTTCTTGCTTGCAGGTGAGTGGAGAAAGGAGCTTAATCAACCGCAAAGATAAGTCAAGACCTTGCTAGCATAGACCCTTTTCCCTGGTTGTTGATGGTTGTTCGTTAAGGAACTGAGCACCTCCATAGGAAGAAGTTCAATCAAGATAGAGGAGCCTCGGCACTTCTCCCCCCCCCCCCCCCCCACGACAAGAAAAAGATCATTATTGCATGATCACTTCTAGTTTTGAACTTAGGATTTATTTATAAAAAATAGTTTTTAAGGAAAAACGAATATCACTATGCACATTAAAGCTTCTGCATCCAACAACTTAAGGAAAAGAGTTTTCAAGTTCTTGCACTTTAATACAAACACATCATTTGCACTTTGTTTTTTTTTAATCCTAAAAAACACGGAAAAATATTACTATCACTTGCATACATTGAAAGAGCACAAAAGCAAGATTTTTTCTTTGCATATTTGCACCAACTCTACGTAGTGCTAGTTTAACCAAATTCAAATGTGAGTAATGGAAATAGAGAAACATACAAACATGAAAAGTATAAATCAAAGTGAAAATAATGAATCTTACACAATTGAATTGCAAGAGCAAATTCCAAAGAGTGTTATTTATGATGAAGGTTATGTGAATGCATTGATTGATGAAAATTTGAAAACATAGGAAGAAGAATTCATCAAAATGGAAAGTAAGGAAAATGAAGCTATACAACATAAATTTAGAGTTATTTCAACTTTACATGATGCCATAAATGCTATGTTGGAAACTCTCCATGTATTAGGAATTGGACTTAGAACTTGCAAAGCTGAAATTGTAGACATGAACCAGAAATATGAATTTTTGTCCAAACAAATACAAGAATTAGAAGGAGCTAAATGTAAGCATGAAAAGAGAGACAGCCAAAGTTTGTTTATACATCCTTCATCGGAAACACATTCTAATGATTTTAGAAAATGTAGGCCTGCATTAAGAACATCAAATAGGATTCAGACATGACCTTTGTAGTGTTTTTTGTGTGATCAATATGGTCACACATTTTGGACATGTAGGGCGTATGAAGATGCGAGAAGAAGAAAACTAGTGGTTTAAAATGAGAGAAAAAATTGTAATTATCAAAATTTATTACCTTTACAATTAAATTTTGGAAGGGTGGAATGAAGGAATTCATAAAGCAGACCTAGAACAAACCAAATCCACCAAAGCCATATGAAAAAACTGGAAAACTGTTGAAACCTAACATACATGTGAACATCAAAACAAATGATCAAATAAGTGAGAGGACATTTAAAACAGAACATGAAGTAATAAAAGAAATTTCAAGCAGTAAAACAAAGGAGGAAAATCAAAATTTTGAACGAATTATGGAAGAACATTTGGATATAAACCAAAGTGAATTTGATCATGAAATACAAGTAGGATCAACAGAAATTGAAAATTTTGAGGTTTCATTTGATCCAATGCTTCTTGCCAATGATAATTTTTTTGATTAGGAAAAAGTTCGAGAATTACAAACTCAAATTAACAAACATGATAACAATCAAAGAAAACAAGAAGGAATTAAACAAGAAGCGACCAAACAAAGTACCATGAATAGAAATTGTGAGAAAGAAACGAATGAAACAACAAAACAACTTCTTGATGATGTTATTAAACAAATTGAGAACAATATAAACATAAATTCAAAAAAACCAAAACCTTTAAAATTAAACAAGAAAACTAAGAATTTATCATTCTCAAAAATAGAATAAATGCTTAAAACACCAACTTGAAGATGAATTAAATTATGAACAAATACATAGAATTTAACTATTAGATTATGAAACAAATCAAGAGTTATTTTTTTCTTTTGTCCTTTGAATATGAAACATTTTGATAAACAAAAAAGAAGTTTTCTTTTTACAAAATACTTGCTATGATATTTTATAAAGCTATTTTATAGATGAGAAAGATAAAAAATGATGTGAATACAAAACACAAAGTTTAAAGCCAGGTAAAAGGATTAAGTTATTCAAAAGAAGGTCGAGAAATGACTACAAGTTAGATGAAGACTTCTTGGATGATCAAGATGAAGATGAAGCATGGTGTTAATCAGGTGAAACAATTCTAATTTCTCTTTACTTTAATATAAAATTTCTTTTTCATGCATTTCATAGATAAGAATTTACATGTTTTTGGTATAAAAAGAAAATTGTTAAAATTATGTAAATAAAGAATTAGAAATCAAAGTAGGGATGTGTATGTGACTCAAAAGTAAGAGTTAGGGAGCTTATGATTGTTATGAGGATAGGACAAGGGAAAACTTGACTTATGATTGTTAGTAGAAGTAGATTTATTTTATACAATTAGACTTCCTTAATTTTTGAAACATTTAGCTAATAAGATCCTAGTTCTGACTATAGCATGCCTCTAGAACCTCAGCGCAAATAGGGGTTAAGCCTTTCCCCTTTAACAAAAAAGTTGCAAAGAAAAAGAGAAAATATAAATACATAAAGCATTACATTTGTGGTTGTTGTTACATGATAAAAAGAAAAAGTGAGAAAAAGAAAGAAAAAGAGAAAAAAATTATGAATTAGTTGCGGTCTCAAAACCACTCCTAAAATGTATTTACGGGCTACATGAGGTGGAGGTCTGCTATCAAAGAATTAGTTAGATGTATCTTGTAGCAGATGGCTAAGAGATAAAGGATGGAACTCTTATATAAAATGAATATTACTTTGAATAGAGTTAATGGAACAATAAGTCCCACGCTTATTTGAATGACTACTATGGGATTTTCTAAACCTTTTCTTTAAACTTCATGGACTGAATGAAATGGTTTCCAATACCAAACTGCATAATTTTAAAGATTTTCTTTGTTATAAAAATCTTAACTTGAATTTAGAAGTATTTTTTATCATATTAATTAAAGTGAGCTAATCCGTCTTTCCAAAAGAATTTGATGCTGCTTCCCATGATCTTCAGGTTGGCCCATCGAGACGATGTGCAGGTTTAGTGGGGGCAGATGTTGGAACAATTTCATCCTTCGAATTGAGAAACAGGAAAAATAAAATTTTTTACTAGGGTGGTCATGTCTAGACTCTCATAAACATTTTTGATAAGCTTATTTTATTTGACTAATCTCTCTCTAGTACCTACCGACATCAAAATTATGAAGATGTAAACTAATCAGACCTCATCATATGAATTCTTATGTTTATGAATATGAATAAAAGAGTCTATATACCTATATGTATGGATGTGCATTGAATTAAATGACTGGATAGATACATATTTATATGAGAAATATAGGCATTGATAATTTGTTCAAAGAACATATATTTGGATATATAATTATAAACCTAATTAGAATACCCTAAATGTTAATGTGCCAGAAAACTGCACTTGCTTACCAAGACCATGACCATGGGATTTATCTAGGATACAGAACCACCAAATTAATTATAAACTTACTCTTGAGAAAATCCTAATTATTATACAAGGCAGATTTATCACTTTGATCATATACGGATATGTGACTTATCATTTAAAAACATGATAATAATTGATTTCATATAGGTTAATATATATTTATATATATATATATATATATATATGAATTACTAATGTTAATATATATGTGTGGTTAGTATTTGGCCTACTTAATTTAATGAGTATATAAAAGAAAAATTATAATTATAATAATTATATAAAGCATCATCAATATACAAAATAAAGAACTATAAAATACGTAAATTAAATGTGAGGTGTGTGTGAGTGTGTGTTAAAGTTTGGTGTATGTGAGTTGTGTGATTAAAGTAGGTTAAAAGTATGGTGTGTGAGTGAATGTTAAAGTGTGAAGTGTGTGAGTTGTGTGATTAAAGTATGTGATTAAAGTGTGATGTGTGTGAAAAAGTATATTGTGTGGTAAATTTAGAAAGCATGCACATAGTTTATATATATGGATGCAGTCTCTTCTATTTTCTAATGCGTTTTGCAGGTATTCCCCTTCTCTTCTTCCTTTTTCTTTGATTGAGCATAATTTCTTCCCCTCACCTTCGATTCTTGGTGGATGCACAAAGGGGAGAGAGAGAGAGAGAGAGAGAGGTAGGTAGAGAGAAAGAGAGCTGTTGCTCGATGCACACAAGACAACAAGAGATGGTAGGATTTTCGTGCAAGCGTAGAGGTAGATGGCGAGCAACTATAGGTTCAGGTGCATATGGCAAAAGAGGTGGCTAATAGGTTCGAAAACACATCAGGAAGGAGCTAGCGAGCAGAGAGAGAGAGAGAGAGAGAGAGAGAGAGAGAGAGAGAGAGGGAGGGAGAGGGAGAGAGAGAGGGGGCGAGAGGGAGGGGAGAGATAGAGAGAGAGAGAGAGAGGGAGAGAGAGAGAGAGAGGGAGGGAGGGAGGGAGGGGGAGAGAGAGAAAGAGAGAGGGGGAGAGAGAGAGAGAGAGAGAGAGAGAGAGAGAGAGAGAGAGAGAGAGAGAGAGAGAGAGAGAGAGAGAGAGAGAGGAGAGAGAGAGATGGAGACTCTCAATGGCAGATCTCGCAGCTATAGATGTGGGAGGGAGAGAGAGAGAGAGAGAGAGAGAGAGAGAGAGAGAGTAAATGAAAGAGAGAGAGAAATAGAGAGAGAGAGAAATAGAGAGAGAGAGAGAGAGAATGTGAGTGAGAATGCATATGTGGATGAATGCATGTATGTAAAGCATATGCAAAAAGGCATGTATGATAGAGTGCATGCATATGTGTGCATGAGTAAAAGTGAGAGGATGCATGTGCATATATGTAAGATGCATATTAGTGATATGAGTATGAGATTATATGTACATACATATGTAAGGAGATGTGAGAGTGAATAAATGCATTCATATGATAGTGTGTATGCGTGCATGTGAATGGTCATGTATGTGCATGAGTGAAAATGTGATAGTATATGTGTGTCAGCATGAATTTGAGTGTGCGTTAGCATATGTGATAGTATGTTAGCATGCATGTGGTAGCGTGTGTGCATGCATATGAGAGCTAATGTATGCGTGCATGAGAGTGATGTGAGATGCATGTATATATATATACACACACACACACACACACACATATATATATATATATATATATATATATATATATATATATATATATATATATATATATATATATATATATATATATATATATATATATATATATATATATATATGTGTCTGTGTGTGTGTGTGTGTATATGTGAGCCGACGGATTGTAATATGGAATGTAATATGAAACCCTGAGAAGTCGCACGCATATTGAAAGCGCGTAGTGCATTAGTTGTAACCTTTGATCAATAAAGGAAGCATACGTGAAGCAGAGGGTGAGTCGCCCGACTGTGAGTTTGGGCGAATGCCTGAAGTGTAGCGGATCCATATCTGGCTACTCTGTTGTCTGTCTCTTTACTAATTAAGTTCGGTGATTAATTAAGTCGTTGATGAAGTATTACGTGATCATCATTACGGTGAATTGACGGTGCACGTAGGCGTATTGCAATGAAGATCATTGTATTACGCAATTAAGTATTGTGTATTGAAATGTGGTGATATGCAAACAGATAGTAGTTGAAGAATAATATAATTTAGTGCACCAAGTCTGTGGAGCAACTGAGAACTTCTGTAGAATTTGGGAAAATACAAATAGGGCCTCTGTTTTGCAGACCCCTAACCATTCCAAGAACCCAGAATCGATAACATATTAAACAATAAAGTTTAATACTCGCGCCGTTTGTGGGAAATGGAGTAGCCAGTTGAAGAAGAAGGTTAAGGTTCGAAGGCGAAGCCTTTGATATATGTCGGTAACACGCTTCGGTGAATCGTACCACAAATATCAAAGTGACCCACATCCTTGGGCAGTTTCAAATTTGTTAGGGACACCCTCTAGTGGTAGAAGAAAAGAACAATCAAGTTTAGTTGTCCAAGGTTCAGTCCAGCAAGTTAGTGGCCATTCTGATGGTAGTTCAGTGTTGTGTAGAAGCAGTTCAGTAGAGTGCGGTGATAATCGGGTGTGTTACGGTGACAATCCAGTACGTTCTGAAGACAATACCTTAGTTCCTGGTGGTATTTTGGCGTTGTTATGTGACAATTCAGCATTGTCTGGAGACAATTCTATGATTTTTGGTGACAGTTCGGAAGTGTTCGGTGACAATTTGATGCTCTCCGGTGGCGATTCGGTGATTTTTGGTGATAGTGCACTATTGTTCGATAGGAATTTACTGCATTCACCATTTTTAGGTACAAGTGTAGCCAATTTCGACACTAAAATCGAGAAGGGACTGTTAGATTTTGAGCTAAGTAATCAGATCAAAGACATTTTTGGACCGCTCTCGGGAAGATTTGCATCTTCCAATTGATGACCCGAAAAATTAAAATATTTATTGGTGAATTCTAAACCTCTTTTATATCACTGTTGATCAGTTGTGTTAATTGGATTAACTATTTTGAAAGTGTTTTCAAGTATGAAGGATGAAGCAGGACATATGTTCATGTTAGGGTTTACCCTAATTACTCATTTAATGAGAATTTCCTATTTTTTTTACATTCAAGAATTATGGGTATTGAGCCTAGGGTTTCTTGAATTCATGTGTTGTTTATAAGATTTGGTTAATGTTAAGGGTTTAGATGAGTTATAATGGGTTAAAGCTAGGGTTCAAAAGGATTTTAATGGTCTAACCCAGGGGGTTTTATGGGTTTCCAATAGGGTTTCTAGGATTTACTATATTAAAAGGGTTAAAATAGATATTATTTATCATCATTAATTACATATTTATGTATTCTAAATTAAACTATGCTATTAATAATTACTTTAAGTAAATGTGTGTATTTAAATATTAAGGTTCTAATTAATTAAACCCTTAAACTAAGCTTAAATTAATTAATCTATTTAAATAAGAAATGTAGGCTAATTAGATTAAAATGATTAATTAAATGGATAAATAACTAGTGGACTATATGAGTGTTAGGAAAAAGAATGGCTTATATAAGTTGTGTAACTAAAGAGATTTAAGGAGTGGTCTCAATAGAAGATGCACTTAAAGTGAAAAAAGTTGGTTAAGAGAAAGAGTGGAGAGAATTAGTGAAGATGAAAAGAGAGGAGTAGAAATTAAGTGTAATTAAAGTAGAAAAGTTAAACTAGAAAGTGTGGTGGCAGTAAGGAGATTAAAGTGTGGTTGTAGATTAAAAGTTAAAACTAAAAAGAGTGGTTTAGAAACGACTTGTGTTTGTATTTAAATGAGTGTTGAGCTCAAGTTTCTCTTAATGTTTTCTTTGCAGGTACTTTCTCCTGCTCTTTACTTTCTTCTGTTTTTCCTTCTTTCTCATTAGACCCTCCTTGTGCTCGGGATATTAAGCCATCATGTACTGCTGTGTACGATGATCTTGATGTTGATTGTCGGGCTGGAAGCATGCCCATGCCTATTCCATGGCTTGGTCTTGGTCCCTGCAGCATTGCGCGTATATATGTGATGTGTGTAAGTGTATGTGTGTGTGTGAAGTATATATGTGATGTGTGTATGTATGTGTGTGTGTCAAGTGTGTGTATGTGATATATGTGTGTGTGTGATGTGTGTGTATGTGATGTGATGTATGTGTGTGTCTGAAGTATATATGTGATGTGTGTATGTATGTGTGTGTGTGTGAAGTGTGTGTATGTGAAGTGTATGTGTGTGTGTGAAGTGTATATGTGTGTGATGTGTGTGTGTGAGAGAGAGAGAGAGAAAATGAATCTCTCCCTCCCCTCCTCTACTGCAGCGCGACAGCGCACACAGAGAAGGAGAGAGAGAGAGAGAGAGAGAGAGAGAGAGAGAGAGAGAGAGAGAGAGAGAGAGAGAGAGAGAGAGAGAGAGAGAGAGAGAGACTCTCCCTCCCCTCCTCTATCAGCGCAGCAGCGCGCAGACAGAGAAGGAGAGAGAGAGAGAGGAGAGAGAAGGAGAGAGAGAGAGAGAGAGAGAAAGAGAGAGAGATCGGGACAAAGAAGGAGAGAGAGAGAGAGGAAAGAGAAGGAGAGAGAGAGAGAGAGAGAGAGAAAAAGAGAGAGAGAGAGAGAGAGAGAGAGAGAGAGACTCTCCCTCCCCTCCTCTGTCTGAGCGCGGCAACGCGCAGACAGAGAAGGAGAGAGAGAGAGAGAGAGAGAGAGAGAGAGAGAGAGAGAGAGAGAGAGAGAGAGAGAGAGAGAGAGAGAGAGACTCTATCTCCCCTCCTCTGTCAGCGCGGCAGCGCGTAGACAGAGAAGGACAGAGAGAGAGAGAGAGGAGAGACAAGGAAAGGTAGAGAGAGAGAGAGAGAGGAGAGAGAAGGAAAGAGAGAGAGAGAGAGAGAGAGAGAGAGAGAGAGAGAGAGATCGGGACAGAGAAGGAGAGAGAGAGAGAGAGAGGAAAGAGAAGGAGAGAGAGAGAGAGAGAGAGAGAGAGAGAGAGAGAGAGAGAGAGAGAGAGAGAGAGAGAGAGAGAGAGAGAGAGAGAGAGAGAGAGAGAGAGAGAGAGAAAGAGAGAGAGAGAGAGAAAGGCGCAGAGAGAGAGAGAGAAAGAAAGAGAGAGAAAAAGAGAGAGGGGAAGAAAGAGAGAGAGGGAAAGAGAGAGTTAAATTGTTAAGTTAATTTAGTTATCTTATTGCATAAATCATTTTTTTTAGGTATTGAATGTGTTAATTATTATGGAGTAATACTTAGAGAATATGAAAACATTAATTGGCTTAGCTAGTTACTTATGAATGAATGAGTTAGAAGTATATATGAGATATACCTACATTTATTATAATTATTTAGTGAGTTTGTATTCATAATAGAGCTCATGGATGTGTTTGTATGCATACATCTAAGTGCTAATATGCATATGATTTTGTATTAAAAGTATGTTTTCAAAAGTGCAAGTGTGTATGTGCATATTCATGTGAGGTAATGAATGTGTGTATGCATGTTAGTTCATATTAATTCTACATTTGCATGATTATATGTATTCCAAAAGAAGTGATGTATATGTATTTAGAAGTGTGTGTAATGTAAGCATGCATGTGTGCTAGTATGTGAGTGTATTAGCATATATTAGTATATTTGTAAGCATGCATGTAAAGTTCATTAGTATGCATGAGGAATGTATGCATTAGAGTGCATGTGAATGCTTTAATGTATGCATGAACATATGCATGTGTATGGAAATATTGTGTGAATTATATTTTATATTTCTTATTAATTTTTTATAATATTACTAATATAAGAATGTTTTCTTTGCAGAAACATTGATGAGTGCAAGCTATTGAAGTGAAGTAAAGAGAAGCAGCAAGATTGAAGATCCATTTAAACCTTATTTTCATTTAGTCAACTATCCAATTGATTAGACATTTATCCCTTTATTTAGACCTTCCATTTGTATTAGAATTATTGATTTGAACCATTAGCTTATCAACTAATTTATTCAAGCAGTTTTGCAACAATATTGTTTCCCATTACTTTCTTTGATGTCTTCTAAGTTAGTTCACGAGTTTGAGCACAGTACTATTGAAAATATAGAAAATGTTCCGCCAACTCTAGACAGACCAGAAACCTCTAGCTTACCTGATAGTTTAGTAGAAGAAATCATGATGGAACGCGTAACAGAAGAGTCACTAATTTTAATCTCATATCAGGAAGCTGTTGCTAGGTACGAGGTTGCCCGTCCTTACGGTCCATAGCTATTTAAACTATGTACATTTTATAGAATAACCTTATTTTCAATCATAGAAATAGGTAATTTAAATTATTTAATCATTAGAACCCTTATTTCCATAAGCTGAGTCTGCTTCAGACACCCTGCGTGTGCCGAACGATTTAGGCGGATGACTTGATCCACCATCCGAGCATCTCTCACGACTCGACACCGCAAGGTTGGCAAAGTGACCATACGGTCCAGGCATAGCAAGAAATCCGCCCCCAAAGTTCAGGCAACATGAGTACCTCACAACAACAACAACAGCAACAACAACAACAACAACAACAACAACAACAACAACAACATCAGTAGCAATAGATGATTCCACCGTGTCGGGTGTCAGCTGGAGTTACGTACACAAAATTTTGAGGTTTCCCAGGAGATGATCCCGATGCGCATGTGTAGACCTTTGAAATTAATTATACAATTTTGAATTACCCAGCAGACCCTACCTATAAAGCAATCATGTTCTAGTCAACTTTGGTTAATGAAGCTGCTCGCTGGTTAACTGAATATGATTTGAACCATCTTCAGCAGTATGATGATGTGAAGGATGCCTTTTTGCAACGTTTTCGGTTAAAGAAAAATCGAGCAAAAATTTTTGATTACCTGCAGAATAACAGGCAGAAGCCGCACCAGAATGTACAAGATTATGCCACTCTATTCCGGACTCACTTACGGAAGCTACTGCCAGTACATGCCAACCTGCCGAAGGACATCATCACTTAGTGGTTTATAAACGGACTGAATCCCCAATTAAAGCAGATCATGATCATACGATGTGTGGGTAGAATGACCTTGGATGCTGTAATCACAATGGCCCTACAATTAGAAAATAAAGTGGGTGGCTTCATTGAAGATTTGGAGTGGTTGAAAGCATCCAAGCATTCCAATAAGGACCAACTGAAACAAAATTATTGTACCAAATGTAAAAATAGAGGATACAACAGCGCATCATGCGCCTTGAATTAGATGTACTATGCCATTTGCCATACAGTGGATCACACTACAGAGACTTGCCCTTATAACACAAAGGTACAGAGTAGAGTATCAATGCCATTATTCGGGAACAAGGGCAACCCGCCAATCATTACGTACCACCGTAGATGAGGAATGCTCGTTACCAAGGGTACAAGAATTATCCAGGAGCCCAGACAACTAACTTTGGACCAGCTCGGTGGAATGCGGGCCCATCAAGTGATGGTGCATCTCCTCCACCACCTAAATGTCATTTTTGTGGTGAAATAGGGCATATCTGTAGTTACTGTAAAGATGCAGCAAAGTACGATAAAAGGAAAAAGGAACGACAACACCCGATGGCAAACATGGTGTAAATATGAGCAGTCGACACTTAAACAACACCTGTGCAAACACGCTCAGGAAAGCAATTGCAGCCAGCGACAGAGATTTTTGAATCAAGAATTCGTGAACAGCAAAAGGTGTTTACTAAAGCAAGTAAGTGGGCAACCCATCAACAAGCTATTTTTCTTGATCCAGTGCCAGTAACATAGCTAAGCATACCGCAGATAGTACCAGAAGGCAAAAACCTGACCCAAGGAGTATCGGAATCCCCACCGGACACTATTTGAAACAGTCAAATTTGATTCGGTATGGGATGTCTTATCTAAGGCCTCCATTACACTGCCAGTAGGACAACTATTGGCTTTGGTTCCTAATGTGCACCAACAGTTCCAACACCATGTCAGTCGAGGACCTTCATGCGCTCCTTCCACAGCCATAATCCATCCTGAACTTGATCCGATGGTGGATCATACGGTACCCTTGATTACGGTCTGGTACAAGAATCATAAGATCACGCAAGTATAATTGATGGAGGTTCCGGTGTAAACATTGCGACAGCAACACTTTGTCAACACATGGGATGACACAAATTGAACCTGTCCAATTCTTTGTAGGAATGGCTGATCAGTCCCGAGTTCATCCGGTTGGATTAGTACAAGATATTCCCATTACTCTTCAAGGAGTTGTCTTTAAAATGACCTTTGTAGTTCTAGAACTACCAAAATCTAGACTGTACTATAACCTGCTTTTTGAATGACCATGGTTAAAACAAGCTAAGGTAGTTCAGGATTGGTCAGCACACGAATTGATTTTCAAAATAACCACTGTAAATATGTCGTTCCCCTGGACGACATGAAGCCTTGCGACTTGCATGCATGACCATATGTAGCCGAACCTTTACATATGTTGGATGGCCTTTCAGATGATGAAGAGGAAGCATTTCTCAAAGCCAATAAGGACCTGATCGCACTCGGAACTATAGATTTACAAATAGTTGCAGATCGCTAGAGTCTGGCAACCTGTACCGTCGTACCACTGATTGGAGCACCCAAACAAAGTATAGCGCAGACCTTGGATGACTCGACGCTCCAACAATTGCTTCATCCAGTTGATGATTATCAATTGGTTACCTACAATTTAGGTGATGAAGCTAATGCGCAGCTAGTAAAGATCAAGGTGGGACTATTAGTGACCTTCCAGGATAACTTATTGCAGTTACTATGTGAATTTTCGGATGTTTTTGCATGGGATTACCGGGATATGAAGGGATTGGACCCGCATATCTATCAACACAGAGTTATGCTGAAACCAGATGCTCGGCCTATTAAACAACCAAGCTATATGATGAATCCTCACTATGCTGCCCAGGTCAAAGTAGAATTGGATCGATTGCTGAAGTTTGGATTTATTGTTCCTATTGAGCACGTGGAGTGGATCTCCCCCATTGTCATAGTCCCTAAGAAGAATAAGCAATTACGGATATGTGTGGACTACGGAAAATTAAATGAAGCAACAATTCCTAATCCATTCCCTTTGCCATTTTTGGGCACAATGCTAGATGATGTGGCCGGCCATGAAATGTACTTCTTTTTAGATGGATATAGTGGTTATAACCAAGTCCGAATGGCAGAGCAAGACATTCCAAAGATAGCATTTATAACCAATTGGGGCGTCTATGCGTGTACAGTGATGTGGTTTGGTTTACGAAATGCTCCAAGAACATTTCAGCGTTGTATGCAGGAAGTGTTTTCTCCCTATCTCACTACATTCATGCGAGTTTACTTGGATGATTTCTCCTTGTCCTATGATACTTCGGTGCATCTGTACCATTTACGGTGCTATTTTTCACAGTCTCGAGAATATCATTTGTGCTTAAACCCAAATAAATCGGTGTTCTCGATCTCTTGCGACAAGTTGCTGGGGCACATTATCTCAAAACAGGGAATTCAAGTTGATCCAGATAAGGTGAAGGCCATATTGGAGGCACCTGCTCCTAAGACACCCAAAGAAATAATGTGCTTCTTGGGACAAATTCGGTGGCATGGACGACATTTACAGCGGCTTGCTCATCTCGCCACTCCAGTCAATGGAGTGATAACCAGTACTCCCTGTCAGTTTGAATGGACTGAGGCCTCTCAACTCTCTTTTGACTGGGTAAAATCATTGTTAACGCATGCTTCTATTTTACAAGTGCCAAATTGGGAATTGCCATTTTTTGTCTTTGTGGATGCATCCGACATTGCAATTGGTAGCGTGGTGATGAAGCAAACGGACAAATGGTTCCATCCCGTATATTACACGAGCTACAGATTGGCCCCGGTAGAGCGCAATTATTCACTCACTGAACATGAATGTCTCGGATTAGTGTATTCGATGAAGAAATTCCGACATTATTTACTGGGACGACGCTTTACTTTTCGTGTTGATCATGCGGTGTTGGTGTACCTTGTTCGGCAACAACATTTAGGAGGAAGACTAGCAAGATGGGTCTTATTGCTCCAAGAGTTTGATTATTTAGTCGTACATCGACTAGGGTCTGCACACGCACTTGCTGATTTTCTTTCTCGATTGGATTCCGGTGAACTTCCGGATAGAGTTGATGATACCACACCTGCTATCTATGCGACTAAGACTGTATAGGATGCTTTTCTTGACCAGTGGATGTCCTCCCGGCACGACCTCTCCTGTTGCTTGCCGTAAACTGGCCATGTATAGTTGACGCTTCCGATTAATTGTAGGGCAGTTATATTACATGGATCACTCGGGAGTGCTACTAAGATGTTCTTACATGCACAGATTATGCAACCAGATGGGCTGAAGCTTGGGCTTTACGATCAGCCACAACTACTACGGTCTCTAAATGTTTGATGAAAGATATTTTTCCATGCTATGGGTTATCTTTGGAAATCGTGACGGATCAAGGTATGCACTTTGCAAACACATTAATGCAAGTGCTTACCAAAACCTTCCAGATTGTGCATAAGTTCAGTTCTTCCTACTATCCAAGAGCAAATGGACTTGTTGAGAGCACCAACAAATCTCTGTTGAACATCTTAAAGAAATTGGTATTAGATTGCCCCGAGTGATGGGACCAATTCCTACCGGCCGTATTATGGGATTACCGTACAACATATAAAGTGGCCATTGGAACAACTCCCCTCAAGTTGGCCTATGGGTTCGAGGCTATTGCTCTTATGGAACTGGTGGTTCCTAGTCTGCAAGTGGCATTAGAGCAGAAATTACTACCGGAAGAATCATTTCCTTTCAGATTGGAGGCTTTACGATCTCTGGATGAACAACGCCTTGAGAGTTTTCTGGTGTTGTAGGAAGTTCAACTCAGACAAGCAAGAACTCATGATCGTTTTCTTAAAACCCTCGTGTTTACCATCAACCAATTAGTGCTCTTTTATAATGCTAAATCTAGCCGATCCGTCGGCAAGTTTAAATTGCATTGGTTCGGTCCATACCACATTACCGAATAAGTAGGATCTGCAACTTTTTGGTTATCCACCGTAAATGGTACCCTCCTTCCTAAAGCGATTAATGGATCGAAGCTTCGTCCCTATTATCTGCCACTTTCCCCCTCATAAGGTGCAATATATATTTTCTTCCTTTTTTTTCTCACTGATCTACCTTAACGTTCTTATCTTCTCTGCGTAATTCTGGTTGACTGATTGACCGTAATCTTTTATGTTTTCTTAACTAACTATTGTAAGAAGCCACCTTGTGTTCTCCGATCATGTTAATGCATGCATGTCGCCATTATACCTGTATGTTTCCAACACTGTGTGATGATTAGGTTTCTTTTCGTATGATTCTTCCAGTGTTCTTACTTAATCCTGTTCTTTACATTAATTTTCGCTATTGCGTCCATGTGTGCTAGTGTATTCTGTGTTATTGTGCTCTTGTGTGTTGTTGCCTACGTCATGGAAGCTCTAGCAAACATCATCACCTTCCGTGCTGGTCTCGCTCCGGATGTGTGAGTGAGTTCTTGCATGTGCGAGGTCTCTTGGCCTTCGCTGAATTGCCTTGGCATTGAGTGGAGTGTCATCCATTTTTCACGCAAATAATCTCTGTTATTGAAGCTACGCCTGGTACCGAACAGTGCTGGCCGCTTGTCTATTTGAACCCCCGCATCATCGTAACCCTTAATACTGTCGCTGAGGGCTTTCATCTCCCTCAGGAGGGTTTGGTCAATGGCCCTCTCCTTCCCCTAGCAACCATGAAGGAACTTTTCCCCAGGCACTCGTCTAAGGAGTTTTCCATTTTGTCTCGTCTAGAAACAGAATGCACAGCCCTTCAGTTCTTGGTCGCTTCCTTGAACCTGCAAAAATGTACATACGGCATCTCTCGTCTATTTTACTCCATGATAGATACTGCAACCCAAGAAGCAATTAACCTCGCTTCTTTCTTTTTTCGGTGCATTCACCATGAATGCCAAGCCATTTCGAAACAACTAGCCAAAAATGAAATTCCTAGAACTCGTTTACCGCACCTCCTCACGTTTCTCCTCCCGGTGATTCAAGTAGAGCAACCACCTCCATTGAACATGATTCTATTACATGAAGAGTCTGTGCGAATGATGGAGATTGAAGATGATGCCGATCTTCTTCAATTCTTCCCAAAAAAACGCCGCAGATTGAGTGTGTCGCATAGCAAAGTCCTATCATCTTCCACCGTACAAGTGCAGGACATAGCTTCTTCGGCACAGAAAGTCGTGCCACCTGAGCCCAATTCATAGACGACCATACTCGATACAACCACCAATACGGTGCAATGTGCTGATCAACCTCAACCTAAGAAACAGACCATGCAACCAGATGATTCAACAATCATGGTAACCACTCTTGCCCTTCTCTCTTCCTCTCAACAGCCGCCTTTATTGTTGTCCTCTCCAAGGTGCCACTTCTACCTAGCTCTTCTTCTTCATCCCGTCAGTTAGCCGCTCATTCTCTTCCCTCCTCCCCAAATTATTCCCCTCCCTCTTCCTCGGCCACAGTTTCAGTTAATCCCTTGCAACCTATCTCAACCTCTATCATTCCCTCACTCCTTAGCCCAAGTAGCCGAGATCGGTAATTATCTCCTACAGCTCTCCACCCATCTTCCCCATCACCTCAACGAGGCCCAGCAATACCTTCCGCATCAGTATCAAGCCAAAGTGGACCTGCTTGAAGCAGATATCATGCCACTTCAAGAAGAAGTGCTCGTAGTGAAAGCTGAAACCAGTTCATTAGAAGAACGGATTCATCTTCTGCAAGTAGAATTGAATGAGAAAGACACTCTCCTTGCTGCCCGCGATGAAGAGATTACTCAATTGAAACAAACGGTTAGTGATGAAGAAGATTCCAGGATTGCATTAGGAAATCTTTTGGTGAATACACGTGTAGATCTTGCTTTAGTGGAGCAGCAAGAACAAGAAATGGCAGACCTTGCTATGCAGGTCACTACCGAATTAAAGAAGGAGTCCGAAGAACTCTTCCAGAAGACTCGTGCTTTGGAAGAAGAGATTGGCATGAGTATTAAATTAAAGAAGGAGATGGAAGCCATTAAAAAGGAGCGAGAAGATTTCTATAAAACAAAGCAATTTCAATCTCGGGAACTCGAGCGCGGAGAAAAAGCAGCTCGGCATTCAAGCTGACAGGTTGTCCTAGATTGATGCAGAGATCGCCAAAATCAAGTTACGCTGAGATGTTGCTTTAACAAACAAGTTCTATTTACAAGAAGCATTTTTGCAGACACAAGCTTAATCCCTTATTAGTCAAGTCATAGCTTCCAATTCGGTCCAGATTGATATGCAGCTTATTAAACCGGATGTTCTGCAGACTATGTTAGAATGATTAAAATAGAAGATCACCCGCAGCTTCAAATTAGCCCACACTTTATATGTACAGGGTATCATAGATGAACCCTGAATTTTGTAATGACCTTTCGGGTTCGAGTCCACCGTGCGTGCCAGTGTGAGCTGCTCGATTGTAATATGGAATGTAATATGAAACCTTGAGAAGTCACACGCATACCGAAAGGGCATAGCGCATTAGTTGTAGCCTTTGATCAATAAAGGAAGTGTACATGAAGCAGAGGGTGTTTTGCCAGACTGTGAGTCTGGCCGAATGCCTGAAGTGTAGCGGAACGTATATTCTCCATATCTGGTTACTCTATTGTCTATCTGTTTGCTAATTAAGTTCGGTGATTAATTAAGTCGTTGATGAAGTATTAAGTGATCGTCATTACAGTGAATTGATGAAGTGCACATAGGCGTATTGTGATGAAGATCATTGTATTACACAGTTAAATATTGTGTATTGAAATGTGGTGATACGCAAACAGATAGTAGTTGAAGAATAATATAATTCAGTGCACCAAGTATGTCGAGTAACCGAGAACCGGATCTGTAGAATTTGAGAAAATACAAACAGGGCCTCTGTTTAACAAACCCCTAACCATCCCAAGAACCCATAATCGATATCAGATTAAACAATAAAGTTTAACACACACACACACACATACACACACACACACACACACACATATATATATATATATATATATATATATATATATATATATATATATATATATATATATATATATATATATATATATATATATATATATATGTATGTATGTATGTATGTATGTATGTGTGTGTGTGTGTATGAGAAGCGAGCATGCATATGAGTGTGTGTTAGCATGAATATGAGAATGTGTTAGTATGCATGTGAGAATGTGTTAATGTGCATGTGGGAATGTGTTAGCATGCATATAAGAATGTGTTGGTTTGTATATGTGAGCATGTACATGAAAGTGTGAGAATGCATATGCATAAGTAAGCTAGTATTTGCATAGCATGCATATAGATATTAGGTGTATATATGAGAATGTGTATGCATTAGAGTTAGATGCATGTGCATATTAGATGAATGTGTGCATGAGTATGCATGAAGAAATGAACAAATGTATGTGTATATATATCTCTATGATAAGAATTGAATGTAAAATATGAGTGTGTTTTATGGTTCATAAGAAATACTTATGTTATTTTTCTAATGCTTTTTGCAGAGCATTGATGAGTATTGACAAACATTGATGAGCATTTATGAGCAGTTGAGATCGAGAGATTCGAGTTGCATATGTTTTGCTTCTTCCACTTTATTTATATCAATTCCTTTTAGCTTAATCTTGTATTAGGATCTTGGAGAATTGTAGTAGCATGCTTACTTAAAGTTGTATAAGGTTATTGATGTAGTTTACATTCATTAGAATCATCCAGAATAATGTTTTACTTAATCCACATTAAAGATTATGCAATTACTACAATCGTCAATTTATATTGTTCTGTATTTGTTTCGGATGTCTGTGAGTAATGAGTCTACAAATGAGTTCATGACTATGAGTCTACAAACAAAAATACCATTTCTACATATTTTATATTTGAGTATTTGTTGTTTCCATCGATAAATAATACCACTCAATCCAAGCAGAACATAGCTAATATAGAATTAGAGGAAGAAGAGTTCATTAAAGATTGCATTACTACTGAAACCTTAGTCTCTCAATCATATGAGTATGGTCTGTCTGGATATCAAGCTGCACAACCATATGGTCAATAGTTAAATGGGTTGATCTTAGACATTTCATAGCTTAGGCCATTAGACCATAGATTAACACTTCTCATAGCACTAAATCAAATCTTACATCCTAAAGCACACTAAAAAACACCCTGCGTGTAGTCACACAGTGAGGCAATAGAAAGTTCAGTTCTGATCTGCAAATGGTTTCCATTGTTGGAGTTAGACGTCTGCAGAAGCACGCGAACAGCACAAGGAAGAGGAAGAAGCTTGGAGCACAACACACAAGACTGAATGTATTACTAGAGAATGTACAAAGATAAGTAGCCCATTAGGGCAATAGGCGTATATACAAGCCGGGGGAAAAAAACCTCCTAAAGAGGGAAAAAAGTGCCCCGGCGGTCCTAGAGTGTTCACACACATCACTACCTAAATATATCAACGAATCCCCCCTAGGAGTGATGCGGTGAACAAGGAGCTGGCACTCATGTATAAGGAAGTGCCGAGCTATGTGGAAATCACTCCACAAAAGGAATTAAGCCCAAAGCTTTGCGGAAAGCTTCAAACTTCTCCCTAGGCAGAGCCTTCGTGAAAAGGTCTACAATGTTCTCCTGCGTGGGCACATATGCCAAGCTGATCTCCCCAGCAGAGAACCTCTCCCTGACATAGTGATAATGCACCTCAATGTGCTTAGTGCGAGCATGGAACACAGGGTTCCTCGCAACTGCCAATGCGCTCTGACTGTCAGTGAAGATGGTGGTGGCAGAAGACTGGCCAACACCCAAATCAGCCATAAGGCATCTGAGCCACACACACTCAACAGTCGCTGTGAAAGCTGCCCTATACTCAGCCTCACAACTGGAAGTGGCCACAGTAGGCTGCTTCTTGCTCAACCAAGATATACATGAGCTACCAAGCATGAAGCAAAAACCACTGGTGGACACACGAGTGTCATAGCAACCAGCCCAATCTGAGTCAGAAAAAGCATGCAAATCTGGCGGTAGTGATCCCCCCTTGGGATAAAACAACCCAAGTAGCCGAGTACCACTCAAGTAGCGAAAGATGCGCTTAACCGCTTTCCAATGCGTGACTCCTGGGCAATGCATAAACCTGCTCATCTGTGAGACAGCAAACTGAATATCTAGCCGAGTAATGCATAAGTAAATCAAGCATCCAACAGCCTGCTAATAGAGAACAACATCAAATGCATCTCCAGCATCATGAAGACTCAATCGTAAACCTGTCTCCATAGGAGTGGCAATAAGCTTACAGTCTTCAAGGCCAAAACGCTGCAATAGTGTGTCAATATATTTCGTTTGACACAAAGCCATTCCACCATCAACTTGCATAAACTGAATGCCCAAATAGTGATGCAAATGCCCCAAATCAGAGATCTCAAATGAGGCATGCAAATCAGCCTTGAAATCAGCAATATGCTTCTCAAGAGGACCAGTGAGCAGCATGTCGTCTACATAGACAACAATGATCAAAAGCACATCATTAGCACGCTTAACATATAAGGTGCTTTCAGTTGGACTGTTCTCAAAACCATGTGCAATCAGATAGGCATGTATTTTTTCATACCAAGCACGTGGTGCTTGCTTTAAACCATATAACACCTTCTTTAACCTGCACACCTGGTTTTCATGCCCTTTCTGCACAAAGCCACGGGGCTGAAAAACATACACTTCTTCATGCAAGTCACCATTCAGAAATGCTGTTTTAATGTCCAACTGATGTACATTCCAACCATGATGGGCTGCAAGTGCACAAATGCTCCGAACAGTAGTCATACGGCATGTAGGTGCAAAGGTCTCATCAAAATCAATGCCTCTTTCCTGCGCATAACCCTTTGCAACAAGCCTAGCCTTATACCTGTCAACTGTACCATCAGGTTTACGCTTCAGCTTGTATACCCACTTAGTGCCAATGGCCTTCTTGCCAAGAGGCAAGTCACATAAAGACCATGTACCATTCTTCATTATAGCATCATATTCAGATTGCATAGCAGCCATCCAATTTTCTGAATTTTGTGCTTCATCAAAAGCAACAGGCTCATTCTCATCACAGAGACTAGATGCAGCCATAGCATAGCAATCTGATGCAAAGGAGGTACTATGAGAGCCTGAACGAGTACGATATGACAAAGGTGCATCTAATTTGCTGTCACGCAAAGTCTGCACCAGCCATTTTGGCAAAGTTTTTGCCTGTTCAATATCAGCTCTCTCATCAACAAGTGCATCATGTAAATCTGCATCAGAAATGGCATGATCTACATCATCATATGAAACCTGCAAAGGTTGAGAAGTTGCCTCATTAGGACCAGCGCTAGCCTGTCTACCTGTAAAAAGAGGCATCAAAGTATCATACATGTCTTTGGAGCTAACAGATGTCTCCTTAGTACATGAAAGCAATGGCTGAATAGCATCTTCCACAAAGACAACATCACGGCTAACCAGAATGCGTTTGGTCTGTGGATGATACAGACGATAGCCTTTACTTTCAGAACTGTACCCAACAAAAATACATTTTACTGCCTTATCATCCAATTTTCTGCGATGTTGTTCAGGCACTAATGCATATGCCAAACAACCAAAAACACGCAGATGAGCAACAGATGGCTTGCGGTCATGCCAAGCCTCATATGGAGTGATAGACTACAACGCTTTCGTGGGACACCTGTTCAGTACATATGCTGCACACATGACAGCCTCAAGCCAGAAACTATGTGGTAAAGCCTGACTTTTGACCATGCACCTCGCCATCTCCATGAGTGACCTGTTCTTTCGTTCAGCAACTCCATTCTGTTGAGGTGTATACGGCACTGTACACTGGTGTTTTATCCCACGTTCAGCCAGAAATGCATTAAAATCTGAAGACATATATTCCCCCCCTCGATCAGAACGGAGGGTGCCCATTTTACATGCTGACAGATTTTCAGCCAAAAGCAAAAACTGTTTGAAGCACATGAACACTTCGGACTTTGCTTTGAGTGGATATACCCATGGATGCCTGGAAAAATCATCAATGAAAGTCACGAAGTAAAGGTAATTTCCAAAAGAGGGTGTCTGCATAGGACCACAGACATCACTATGTACAAGCTGCAATTTCTGCATAGCCCGAACTGAACCATCTTTTGGAAAGGAAGAACGCTGCATTTTGCCCAAAATACAGCCTTCACAAACATGTTTTCCAGGTGCCTCAAGTTTGGGCAAAGAGGACACCATTTCAGATTTCTACAGGCGTAACAAACTAGCAAAATTCAGATGACCAAAGCGTGCATGCCAAAGCTTTGCATCTGACATAGCCTGAGAATCATGAACTGCACATGCCGAATCATTCACAGATTTTTCATAGTCTATGAGCTTATACAGCCCACGACATAAAATGCGAGAAGCAATAATCACATCGCCATTTGAGAGATCATGGACTGTACACCTGTCATCAACGAATTTCACAACCAAGCCAATCTTGGCTAATGCAGAAACTGATAACAGGTTCTTTTTGATCCCTGGCACAAATAAAGCATCTGACAAAGTGAAAGAACTACCATCAGCAGTAGTCAGAATGATCTTACCAACTCCCATAACAGGATAAGAGGAGTTATTGGCGCATGTGACAGTATTCCCTGTAGGGGCAGGCTTGAGTGAAGAGAAGAAACTGCGCTGCGAGGTAATATGTTTGGTTGCCCCACTGTCAAAGTACCAAACATCTAAGTCTACTGCAGACATGCACTGATCATGAGAAGATGGGTCAAAACTGCAAACAGTAGTAAACGCCCATTCTTATTCCTGCATAAGATTTGCAGACTCTGTTTTTGGTGTAGAGGCCTCTGCAACAACCATTCCAGCCTCTTTCTTCTTTGCCTCTTTAGCAGCCAGTTTTGGACAGTTCTTTATAATATGATCATTTCCTTTACAATACTTGCAGAACAATTTCTGCTTTTCTGATTTCTTCTCATCTTTATCCTGGTTCTTCGATTGTGCAGCATTTGCAGATTTTTGCTTACTAGTAGAAGAGCTCCATTTTCCTTTGCCCTTCTGACTAGCCAGGAAAGCTTGATCTGCAACACGCATAATGGACCTGTTCTGCCTGGACTGATCTTCCTGCAACAGAACAGAGACTAATTCCTCAAATGACAAGGCATTTGGATTGCCTTTCATCATCAATCGAAGAGTAGAGGCAAAACTCTGATATGAATCAGGAAGGCCATTCAGAACGGTCTGCACAAGTGAGCTATCTGGTATAACCTCATCAGCTCAAATCAATTGTTCCTTCAGGTCTTTGATCTTTGTAAGAAAACTGTCCATCGAATCACCTTCATTCATGTGCTCACTCTCCAACTGTTTTCGGAGGTAAGCAACACGAGCCTCATTCCTAGCCTGGTACAAAGTGGTAAGTGTATCCCAAGCATCCTTTGCTGTTTTGCAAGAGCGAATGTGAGGAATAATGGCACGTTTGACAGACAAAGCTATCAATGCATGTGCCTGGGCATCTCTGCCATCCCAACGAATCTGCTCTGTAGTAGGTGCAACAGAAACAGCAGCACGAACAGGAATCTGCGGAATATCATCTTCGACACCATCTTCATCAGCTCCAACACCTGTATTTGCAGTAGGTGTCGTTACAAGTGTAACAGGACGTCTTTCAACACCCTGCACAATGTTCCACAATCCTTTTGCAACCAGTACATGTCGCATCATATAAGCCCATAATGGGTAGTTGGTACCATCCAACTTATCCTCAACAACCAACATACGGAATACATCACTGCTTTCAGCCATGGCCGGTGACTAAAATACCTTGATGCAGAAAATTGACTGTATCTCAAAAAGTTGAACAGAACTGCCCAGACGAGTTCTGCTAGACCTGTAGCAGACTTCGAGACGCTTAAACTGGCGAACAGAAACTGGTATATACCTTTGTCACAAAAGGACGAAATAGCCTACACAAGCACTGCGATAGTGCGTTCGGAGGCCGAAACGAGCTCAGATCGCGATTTCGGCACCACATAGCAAAGCTGTTTTGATCTCGAAAACACCCTGAGTATGCTCACCAAATTTTGTGCGAATCTGAGACTGCAAACGGAGGAGTGTCGATGGCGCCCTAGAAGAATCAACGACCTGCTCTGATACCAATTGTTGGAGTTAGACGTCTGCGGAAGCACGCGAACAACACAAGGAAGAGGAAGAAGCTTGGAGCACAACACACAAGACTGAATGTATTACTAGAGAATGTACAAAGATAAGTAGCCCATTAGGGCAATAGGCGTATATACAAGCCGGGGGAAAAAAACCTCCTAAAGAGGGAAAAAAGTGCCCCGGCGGTCCTAGAGTGTTCACACACATCACTACCTAAATATATCAACATCCATTATCTATGATAGAGAGATTTCAAAGACAGGCTAATTTTCATGAACAGGAACACTTTGCAGCACGCTAGCACTTCCATGACGCTTCGAATCATGATCTAGAAAGAAGAAGAAGGTGGTTCATCAAGCTGGAAGAAGATACGGAAAGGAATGAAATCTATTGCGTCCTACTTTGATTTTGAAGTGAAGATATGTTGTTCGGATTAAGGAGTGCAAGACGAGAGGATATCACATGAGTAGAGGACATTGATGGGTAGAAGAGAGACCGAGTAGATTTTGATGGAGAGAGCAATATGAGCAAATAAATCGTTGACAAAAAGGATTGCATCTCAAGATAGCGATTCAGATTTCATTAGAGCAGCCAACCGCTGCACACACATCCATAAACCATCTATTTTTGGCTTCAGAATTAAGAAAAGGGTCATGCTACAAGATTGAAGGTCGATCTTTCTTGCAGAGAAAGAAATTTCGTTTGTCAAACTGGTTCTTTCTAATTTAACTTTCTGTTTGGCAGCGACAGGCTCATTAAAACAGTTATAGTTTCTTTGATGGTATACATGGTTGATCATGTGAGTAGTCATATCATTGTCTCCCAAATTAAGTCATGCATGTGTACGTATGAACTTTTCTGTGTTGCGAAACTACGAATGGCATATTTCTCTGCTACTAGCATTGTTTATTTGAATCAATAGAAACCTATGTCATGCTCCTTCCTTTGAAAGCGGTATATTGTTCTAACGTAATTGCATAACGAAACACACAAATTTAATGAAGAAACATTATACGGTTGCTATCTTTGGTAAATATGACTACGCATTAGAGAGCGACATTTAATCATAAGACCCTCGATATTACTCGTGTGAAAGCATATTAGAAAGATCATTCCTTGACCAACATAGACACATTTGGGTGAAACATAAATGTCTCATACTTTAAAGGTGTCACCATGAAGTAGATCAATAGGATTTCATCTCTATCGAAAACATCTGAATCCTAGGCTTTTGACACTTAACTTGGTCTTCATCCATTTCTCTCTCCTTTGTACAAACATCGAGGACAATGGATCCTAAGTGTTGTCTTATGTACATCATGATCAGTTACCCTAATCTGATGGTAACCACTTTTTAAGTCTATTATACTAAATACAATGGATCCACCTAGACTAAATGATCATCAATCCAGGGCATGTGATATCTGTGTTTGATAGTAATCTTATTGAGTGCTCAATAATCGATGCATATCCTATAAGATCCATCTTTCTTCTTCACTAGAAGAACTGGTGCTGCAAAGGGTGAATAGCTAAGTCTAATCAACCCTTTCTATAGGTACTCATCCATGACCTTGTGGACTTCATTTTCCTCCTATAAAATCATTTGAAATGGTGGCCGAGTAGTTGAAATCACCCTCGATACCAATTCAATTATATCCTCTATGTTCAATCAATTGTAAGCAGCTTGGTAGCATTTACCAATCGCATCTCTTGGAGATCTGGTTATCCATGGATCAATAGTCGTCTCCCCTCATGCTCAAACAGATAAACATGCAAAGCAAAGTTATTGACTAGTCTCTTCCTCGCATACCACTTCTTACTAAGGAATATATCGAAACATGCTGGTCTTGCTATCTCAAAATCCAATCTATCCTCATAGGATTGGATCTCAATAGGTAAATCAACAACTTGTCAATCCCATGTATCTGTTCCCTTCCCATCAACTAACTCTACTGTGTAGGCATACTTTGACTATAGAGTTTCTAGATGTAACCTCTTGACTAGTCGGGAAAGTTAATACATTATGTGTCGACCTAGTGTCGAAGAGTACCTTCACAAGCTGTCCTACCATGATTCCCCTAATGAAAATGAGTTTTGTATCAAGAAACAGATATCCTTTCTATGCTACTCATGAAAGGATAGCGTTTGGCATAGTCGGGACCTTTTGTGACCGTCATGGCCACTATGGTAGATAATCGCAATGATGGGGGATCTCCACATTCATCGTCATCATCACTCCCTTCTTGAGTGTGATTTATGACTATGGTGGTGGCTATCTTCTTTTTCTTAGGACAATCCTTGAATAGGAGCTGCCCTAGACACCCATAGCATAATCATTCTTTCATTTCTACTGAGTGGTAAGAATAGACTTATTATAAGTCCTTTTAGCAAGATCATACACTTTTCTCTCAGCTCTTACAACTATCTTGATCATACGCACCTACTTATCCTCTCTAGAAGGCTATGCATACATCAAACCACGAAGTGGAAGGGTCTGTTGACCTTAGACCATGAGGATCTTTGACCCTCGAGGCCTGTGCCTTGATGGTCACTCTCAAAAAATAAATCCATTTCCATGGCTTGTGACAAGAACTTCCATCTCTCCTTCCTCACCAAGGGTCTTATAGTTTCCATAAGCCACAAGATAAACTTATGGACTTGAAGAAACTCTACGATACTACCAGACACTTTAAGAAGTATCTCTTTATACTTATCTAAGTACTTTTGAACTATATGATTCTTCTGACTGATGAAGAACTAGGTGTCTAGCACTCTAGACCTCTCATCCAGCAGTACAAAATTATTATAAAACAAGATTTTGAATTGATCCCAAGTCTTGGGTTCTTTCTTAAAGTGTTCTATCTTAGCACACTACCTATGGGCAGCATCCATAAGATTATATGTAGACTACTGAATCTTGTGCCTATCGTCCATGATATGGCACAAAAAAGAAGCATTGCTCCCACTTGTTGAGCCACTATTCAACAACATGAATAATCTTAGCACTAGTCGAACCATGATACCTAGGCCTCTTAAGATCCTTAAGCTACCATTTCGCCTCTGTCACTAGAATGCTATTTTTAGGGACTTCTGGGGTTAGAGAATCATCTTGAGCATCTATGTCCATCCGCAACAAATCAGGTTCTGCCAAGATATCAGGAAGAGTGCTCTCTAAATTGGTAATCCTATTACTCATGGTTTGAATGGGATCTATGCGGTGCTCCTCCATGAGTGTATCTCTCCTAGAAGGGATGATGGTCCTGAATCCATGCTAGGTGATAGTGATTGTCAATTAATATTTTTGGTATTTCTTAATTATATATATATATATATATATATATATATATATATATATATATATATATATATATATATATATATATATATATATATATATATATATATATGTGTGTGTGTGTGTGTGTGTGTGTGTATGTGTGTGTATGTATATATATATATATATATATATATATATATATATATATATATATATATATATATATATATATATATATATATATATATATATATATATATATATATATATATTATAATGACTTTTGACTAATATGTTCTATGTAAATCGAAAATCAGAAGCCTTTTCTCAATGGAAGCTAAAGAAACCAGAAACTTTTAGTATGTTTTGAATTCTTAAATGCATACACATACTAAATTTCTAAAAATTTCAATAGCATAATGGTGTATTTTTGAAAACCAAAAAAGTATAGCTAATAACCAACAAGCAATTTTCATGATAACAGTGCCAACAAGCATAATCTAACTACAAATAGAACGAAAGGGGATTACACACCCTGACAAATTTATATTTTGCTCCTCGCTAACCTATAAGAAAATATGCACTTGTCCCTCCAAAGAAGAATACATGCAACATACAACACAAGTCCATGTCTCAACTACGCATGTACTCTAGATAATATGCTGAATTGCATGTCCTATATGCAATATGACCCGAAAATAAAGCAACAATGCATATTATTTGTGTGTAGGTGCTAAAGATGGTCCATCCTCCATCCGAATAGCTTGCCAAAATTCTTCCACTAGTGAGTGCTTCAAAATGATGGTCAAAAGAGGATTGATGACCAAGAAGGGTCAAAGTTGAAGGTCTTAAAAAATTAGAGATTGAAGTCAAAGTATGGCTTCCGACTACTTTTTGAAAAGAGCTCTGAGAGAGCTTTTCAAAACAACAAAAATCTTTGGATTTTGATCTTGGATGAGCAAGATATGGCCTATTAGGTGGAGAGAGTTGGCTCAAAATAGCTCAAGGATCAAGCTTCAACTATGGCTTGCTCACAAAATCAATTCGAATGTATGAACCTACATACTTCTGTATAGCCCACAAATACATGCTCATCGGATGTATTATCCCATGTAGGAGGAGGAACGACATGGGAAAGCCTTCTTGCTTTATGGACAGGCGCGAGTATGGTTCTCCAAGTGACTGAGTGCCTATGCATATTGGAATTTTCTAGAGGCATGGGAACCTATGGGCTCCACGTAGCTTCTCCAAACCCCTTTTTTCTCGAGCGTTCCATCAAAATTTGACAACATCTGCCGATCTCTATTTAGGATGATGGAAACAAAAGATGAAGAGAGAAAAAACAATGATGAAAAAAACAAAACACAAAGCTTTGATACCAATTGTCAGAAATTGCTTGACACATGTATGTGTGTCTCTCCTCCCATCCATATATACTCTCTTGTACTCTAAAAATAGCAATGTTCTAAAATAGTATAATGCCAATATGTGGCCATGACGCAACACTTATCTCCACTACTACGAAGTGCTTTAGGGTATCCCCCGAAGCTTGAGGCCTTGGCTAGCTAGCCCTTGTTCCTCACACACATGGAGTGATCCCTATGGATCAATGTCATGATCCCTGTGGATCACCCTGGAGCTTGGTACCTTGGCTAGATGGCCCTTTTCCCTCACACACATGGATTGATCCCTATGGATCAATGTAGATCCCTGTGGATCAATGTCTAACATTTAGAGGCAGCTTTCTAAAACATTTGTAAAGGTAAAGAAATGGGAGAGCAACAGAGAAATACAAGCATTTAAAAGGTATGAAAATTAGTGGTGTCAATTGTAAAGTAGTAGTAGAAGTACAAATTCTATTTTTAGAAGAGAATGTTTGGGACATGACGATCTCATCATGTGCATTTGTGCGACTTGGTTTGATAGAGAAAAAAGGTAGTACATTTATGCGTTAGTACATTTGCTCTAGGAACAAGTAGAGATGCGGAGAAAAAGACAATTACTTGATTGATCCATTTCCACCTAGGCATCTTTGAAGATAAGCTTGGCCAAAGAAGAATTGTTGTTACTTCAAGTTTTAACCATCCATTAGTCCACTATCTTCTGGGCCATGGCGTCCACATCCAAGATGCCCTTCAGGCTAGAGAAAATGGTCCATTTTAATCTTTGGAACATCTCTTGTGTTGGGATCCCACGTCCAAATGATGTTTCTGCGAGTCACTTTTGCTCCTCCAACCCGCCAAGAAGAAGATGACAGAGTGAATAACAAAAAGTTTTCATTTTTGGGCTTTCGTTTTCATGTGTTTTAAGCCATACTACTTTGAGTTATGACCACTTTGATGGTTCCAAAAATTAGTTAGTGAAAAACACAAGCTCTACAACAAGAGACCACTTTAGAATAACACAAGCTCTACACCAAAGTGACGCTTTGAGTTATAATCTCCTTAATGGTTTGGAAAGTTAGCTACTAAATAACACAAGCTCTACAACAGGGAGTATAACTCAAATTAGTATAGAAAAAAAAGACACGACAAAACCCAAAAAGCAAAAGGTTTCTGTTTTAACTCATATAAAGAAAAGAACAACACAAACACACACGTACACACACGGAATTTGTATATACCGGAATAATGCGTTCAAATTCCAATAATTACGCTTATCTGTGAGGCCAAACTTAATGGGTTCACTACACGTTAGCTAGAGCATCTATATGAGTGTCGCGACCTTTTTAGGGTAAGCAAGCAACCTCAAAATGGCGCAAAATAGTCCATAAAATTGTTTTTTTAGGGGCTAGAAAGCAAAATAGTCCACAAAATTGTTCTGAAGAAAGGCTTCCTCCTCTTAAATTATTAGCCCTTTTCCAATGCGTCATATGGGTTTCTTTTGGACATGGCTTCCATGATATTTGGCCTCACCTCAATTTTGAACAGATGCTTTATCCTTCTTGACAGCAATGACTTCTCCCAAAAGATGGGTGCCTCTCAGACTCCTCATCGAAGATGGGTGCCTCTACTTACTAGATTGGGTGTGTCTTTCCAAATTCATTGTACTATTAAAAAAAAAACAAAAAATAAACAAGCTAACATGGGTCCGCAGAGTGTTTCAAATTATTTCGTTTGTTTGTCTACACTCACGAGTCAAAACTCGCAAGCATCGTCTGCATGTCGCGACTCGCAACCATCGTCTGCATGCACATTGCTGTGCAAACATCACGTTACAATGGCTCCGCACATTTCAAATTATTCCGTGTATTTCATACGCCCTTCAGAAATCCGCAAGTGACAACTTGTGAGAGTAACAGCACTTGCAGCCAAAGCTCTTGCAAAGTAAAGTAATAGAAGTGGCATTGCAAAGGAAAGTAGAGACTGCCTCTGTTCGCGCCCAACACAGGGAATCGCCATTGCACTTGTACAATTTTGTTCTGCAGCTTTCACGTGAAAGCATGAAAGCGCGACTTGCGCTCCATATTCAAACAAAAGTATTTGTAGGCACCACCTCACCGCTAAGCGGAATTGCACTTAAATAGTTTCGTTTGCATCTTGCTTCGCATGAAACCATGAGAGGGATGTGTAACCGCTCCAAGTTGACAGCCCACAGATATGTCATTGTCTCATATGTAATCGAGAACCATGTTTCTTCTTAGGGTTGAGGCATTGAGCATATCTAACACACCAGCCTCACTGTTCTCCCAAAAAAAAAAAAATCTCCTAGAGGTGATTCCAAGGCTATGAACACGACTTACTCCTTGAACCAACAAGAAAGAGATGATGTATTAATGAAGGGTGGTTACACAAAAGCCATCAGAGAAGGTGTACATAGTTACATCAATGTAATTGATGACAAGAGAATGGGTCGTTATTACAAGCGCATACATCAATACAATGCATGGATCCTGAAAAATCGCATAGGAGAACACAAGAATAACAGAGATTCTCTCCATTTAGAAGGACAAGAATTCTTGAGATAAACAAACTTTCTCTTCATAGAAGGACAAGAATTCTTGAGATAACAAACTTTCTATTAAATCTGTTGCTACATCCTAGTAAAATATTTCTATAACCAAGCTTGCATGGGGAGATAATGGAAAATAGCATGCACTCAGTAGAAGCCGATATCTTTTGGCTATCTTTTGGCTATCTTCCAGCTCTCCGCACACTTTGCGTAGCCCTTCATAAAAACAGTAGTTCTTGGTATTGCTGCCAATCCATAGCCCATCATGAATGATAAGCCACGGAAAGAAAGAGTGTTGAATTCTGAAGAGGAAATTCCATAGGCTTTAAAATCAGTAATACAATTGGGCTTTATAAAATTCAGCTTCCATCCCTCGTTAACCTTGTCATTGGTGGAGGTAGCAGATCCCTTTTGATTCTTGAAAACTCTGAGCATGTCTTTGGCTATGGTGACAAGATTGATTTTTTACAGACATTTTTAGCAAGAGAAGCTTGGGGGGACATTCTTGTGCTTGAGTATTACCCTTTTGCAACCAAAAGATAAATCAAGACGTCTCACGATGTTATGATCACTCGTAATCTCACCATTATTAAACATATCATTCCAAGTTTTGAATCAAAATATTTGGCAACTTCGCTCCATAATAGAGGGGCAGGTGTAAGCTCAATGAGCAATGATGCTAGTTCACATATATCCCTGCAAGGCGAAAGATTTATTAGTAGCCAAAGTAGTGAGAGTAACAATCATCTTCAGGTCCATTGAATCTTCAGGTTCCCACTTGTTTGAATTCCAGAGGAGAGCATTTGATGTCGAAATATCAAAGAACCCTTGTCACCTAGAGTACTAGAACTTGAAAAACAACTTGTCTTATGATTTTCTTGTCAAACACAACACAACTGTAATTTGCTTCTTAGTCACTCAATAAAAGACCCCACAGCAGAGTAGATACACATATAGCAATTTGGTCAAAGCATGTCCAAGAGTGTCTGAGGATGCATGGTGTATCGGTTAGCACCTTGTTTTTTGTAGTCAAGGTCTAGGGTTCGAGATCCGGAAACGACATGATTTTAACCCTTGAAAGTAGGTCATGGATATTCTTGTTGGTAATGAGAAATGTGAAACAAAAGGTGGGGGGGATTAGGACTCTTGTTGTTTCCCTTCCTCAAGAAAGGTACTAGAAGTCCAAGATGAGCTGAAGAATTCCTGCCTCATTATACAATGCTTTCGCCTACGATTGCCCATCGATGTGTGGAAGGCTTGATTGAAGAAAGTTTGCTTCCCATTGGCCATTCTGATCCAATTCTTGATGCCAAACCATGTCCTTCTACTTCTTGAAAACAAGTCGATGGCCTTTTCAAATGTGGACATGGAAAATCTAAAGAACTACTTTGTTTTTATTTATGTGGTATCCAAACTTCTCCCAGAAGACTACTACACTTTCTAAATATCCGTTTCTCTTACACGCCTTCATGGTAGAGATTGTGGCCCCACTGGATCGCCCAATGGCTACTAAGGTAGATTGTAGGTGATCAAATCTTTGATGGACAAGGATACTTGTTCAATATCAAACGACACCTGAAAATATGTATGGAAGGTAATCTCAAGAAGGACCATCTTAAATCGATCAACATTAATCCTGTTCTGAATATATACCTACATAAGGATTTCATGTATAAGAACCTATCCAATATAGTTTTGACTCTCGAACTCAATGTCAGGAGATAAGAAACTACTCTGTAAGAAAGAATTTGCAAAATAATAAAAAATCGGTGAAAAATAACGTAATCCTTAATTAGCCCCCTCCCAAGAGGAAAGTAGACTCGATCCCACCTGCCGCCTCCTTGCATCCCATGGTCCTCTCTTGAGATCTAACGATCTTTGAGGAGGGAAGATCCCACAAGAAAGAACAAACACACAAAAATAAATTTAGATTGTCGAAGAGGCACAAACTACATATTGTTGAAGAGGCATGAACTATAAGTGATGTTAAAATTTAGAGTTCTTTTGAGATAGAACCACCAATTTTTCTTATTGTTTTCTAAGCGCCAAGGCTTGAAAACCTCAAAAAATGTGTCAATGCGAATTTCATATCATATCTATTGTTGCGAGTGTAAAAAAAGACTACATACCATCTTGTATTCCTCCATGTTAAGTATTCATATACCCTCCATAATTAGATTGCATTTACCTCCATACATGTATCTTCTACGTTGCACTTAGGTAATTTGAATGCTTTCAAAGTCTCTCATGCATATGTTTTCCGAGAGTTGTTTTTCTTTCTTCCTACCAAATTACATCAATCCCTATACAGTAAATCCATAGTTTGAAGTCTTTCATCCCTTAATAATAAAGCTATTTCAAACTTTTTTTTCGTAGTCACCTTTGAAAAATAGATCACATACATAGAGTAGAATGATAGTTAACATGTCATAGTCATAAGTGTAAAGATTTGCATTAAAATGACATATCGTAACACTTAGGTTTTGAGAAACATATATAATCATTGATATCAAGATTTGAAGGCTCCTTTTAGCCCATAGATTGGCTTATTGAGTTCATAAAACTAGTGATTTTAAGACCCTCATGGCTTATCAATGTAAACTACCTCCGTGATGCTCCCATGTAGATATGAAAACTGGACATCTATTTTGGATTTTGGCCAATTTTTGTCTCTAATTGTATCTAGTATTATTTTAGATTAGTCATGCTAGAATTTGGATAAAATAGTAATTAAATTTTAATTCATGAAGTTGCTTGTCTCTTTTGTTCAAAGCATTGCACATGAGCTAAATTGAACACTATGCACTTACGAAAATGGGATAGTGTTACATGGGGAAGTTTACTACTATTCAGTGATGGTTTTCCAGTTCTCAATTACCAGCTGAAAAGGCTTCTTAATGGTGCAATAATTAGGAGGCAATATATGCAGATAACACTCAGCCATAAGAGGGCGATGGCGAATATGAAGTCTTGCAGAGACGACTAAACGGACGGACGACAACAGCAAGACATCAGCTTCCCAACTAGGAAGACGGACGACAGTGGTCAAAAATGCGTGCCATGCCAACAGCAGCAGGACATTAGCTTCTCTACAACGACGACGGACGACAGTGGTCATAAATATGTGCAATGTTGCGACGGACAACAAGGAGGTGAAGAAACCATCCATCGGGGAGAGAAACCATCCATCGGGGAGAGAAACCATCCATCGTGGGCAAAATACCGTCAATCGCGGGGGAGACACCGTCAATCGCGGGGAGACACCGTCAATCGCGGGAATACCATCCATCGTGGGCATCGTGGGAATACCATCCATCGTGGGAATACCATCCATCGCGGGAATACCGTCAATCGCGGCCTCTCTCTCGATCTGCGGGCCCTGTCCGTCGCGACAGGCCGGCTCCCTGTCCTTCGCGGACCGCCGCCTCTTGCACGGTCTACTGCGCGCCAGCGCCAAAAGACTTCAATTTTGTCCTGCTTGATTATCCAGATTCCAATGATTGTGGCGGCGGGCTACTGCAGACGGGGTATTGTTGCTCCTTTGTTTTAGCACAAAAGGCAGAAAAAAAAAAAAACTCGAGAGTTAAAGTATTATACTTGTTTCTATGGAGAAAGCAAGTAGGGGCAGACTTTCAGTCACGGGGAAGAGCCGGTATTCTCGAGAAAGAAGTGCAAGCCATCTCAAAATGGGGCGCCCCCACCCTTAAAACCACGTGAGGGCCTTTTTTTAGCGGTTTCAAGATAGTGCATATCCGATCAGGTAGTCCTACGAAAAAGAGAGAAAAGAAAAAAGGGAGAAAATAAAGGGAAAAGGAAAAAAAGAAAAAAAAAGAAGAAAAAAGAAAAAGAGAAAAGACTCGAAAAAGGAGAAAAAAGAAGAGAGCTACCTATTATTGTGGGATTTTTGGGTTCTTCAAGCTGCTTCTTTTCTCAGAGCTTTAGAAATAGATCTTCTTTCTTGGGGTGTCCCTCTTTTGTCATGGATTTGGCGACCCCCTCTCTTGTGAGAAGTAACCTGGCCCCTCCTCCCGGGGAGACCGTTAACCTGGCCTCTTTGTTGGAGGGGGGTTCTTGTGCCGCCCTAGGGGCCTTCGAGTGTGCTGAACCCCCCTTGGTCTCCCTCAATAGAACCGCAATTTTGTCAACTCAGGAGGAGCTCAAGAAAGTTTGCCTCGTCGGCCAATTGTTCGGCCCTAAGCCCCCGCTCGAAACTGTGCGACAGTGGCTTCGCAACGAGTGGTTCCCCCGCGGGCTAGTTGTTTGTAAGTGTCAGTTCTTACCGGCAAGTTACTTGCTGCTAGTCTTTGAAAATGAAGATATGGCGTTTTGAGCGCTTAGTGTCGGAACTTGGCAACTCGGCCGGGCGACCCTGTGCCTATTCAGATGGTCCCCTGATTTTACTCCCGACAAATCGAAATCGCTTCGGTACCCTCTCTGGGTTGAGCTCCCTAACCTGCCATACTTCTTGTACAACTTCGTGTGGGACATCGTTTCTCCTATCGGCAAGCCGTTGGCCTCACGTGAGGACATTGGTGGTCTCATTTATGAAGGTGCAAGACACTCGTTCAACGCTCGGTGGCACCCTCAAGTCTGTGTCGAGGCTGACCTCAGTATGCCACTCCCATCGAAGATCAAACTGGACTTGGGCGAAGGGGATGTATGGGAACAAGACATCAGTTACAAAAACCTTCCCAACGCGTGCTTTCGTTGTGGCCAACAAGGTCACAGGATCAAAGATTGCCCTTTGAGACGTAAAAGCAAGCGAAATCAAGATGCCCCCAAAATTGCTCAAGATGGAGTAGAGGAATTCAAGGGTCCCCTTAATCCAGAAGCTGATGCAGACGGGTTCATCGAAGTCAGAAGAAGAAGCAAAAGAAGCCCTAGGGCAACCTCTGAGCGAAACAACAAGTCAGTTACCCCCTCCAGCAACTTGTATTGCAATCTGGAAAAGGAAATCAATGAGTTTGACTACCCTGGTGGGAACCAACTTGAGGTGGACACCGACGTCAAAGGCCTAGAGATCCCTGACAGTAAAGAAACCTTGCAGGAGGGTTACACTACAAGCAAAGAAGACGGCTTTACTACTAGCAACAAAGATAACATGGATAGTGAAAGCTCCATCATCGGATCGACTATTCCGGAAACGGAGCTGGAAACGGTGCCCTGTTCTTCCCAGCAGGAGGCATCCCGCAAAGGAAAACAACCTATGGAGTTACCGTGGAAAAGCCCCCACAAGAACCTATTGCTAACTCGGGATCCGATCCGAGCGAAAAAGAAAGATGAACCGAAGAAAAGAAAGGACAAAGCTCCCTCCCGCAAAGAGGGATTACTACGACAATGATCATCATCTCGTTAAATGCTAGAGGGCTAACCGACCCCTCAAGAGCGACCATCATTGGTCAATGGCTTCGCGACATTAGCCTAAACCCAGATTTTATATGTATTCAAGAGATTAAAATTGACGGAGAAGACCTCCAGAAACGGCTTAGACATGTCTCCTCGACCCATGTTTGGATTTCAACGGCGCATCAGCGGGGGTCCGGTGGAACAGTAATCGGTATTAATCAACTCTGGTTTGAAAAGCTTGAGAACTCCATTGAAGATGAATGCCATCGATGGATTGCTGTTTCTTTCGGTGCTCCCTTTTGTTTTACTTTAGTTTCTTTGTATGCCCCTAATGGGGAGTTAGAGAGACTTAACACTTGGGCCTCCTTGGACTCGCTCCCCCACAACGTGCTTATTTGTGGTGACTTCAACATGGTAGAGGACCCTATGGACAGATGGATGGGCAAGGGTAGGGTCATCGACAGTCGGGAGAAAGAAACGTGGGACAAAACTAAACTACACTTGGATTTGGTCGAATTCAAAGACTCGAATGGCTTTTCTTGGTCAAATCTCCAAGCAGGCGAGGACCTGAGGAAAGCTAGACTTGATAGATGCTACATTTCTCAGAGTTTTACTCATTAGTGGGGCCACCCTTCCCTCTCGCAACGCACCGACCTCACCATCTGTGATCACTACCCGATCGTCATCACTTTTCAACCCCCCACCAAGATCCGTAAGGCTCCTTGGCTCCATGCCAATGTGCCCTCCTTCTCTCTCCCCTCCATCCATCAAGAAATTTCTGATGTGTGGAAGGAGGCATTCGCCTCTGGCCAGTCCCCAGCCAAGTGTTGGAGAAGTGCGGTCGATAAGTCACGACAGCTCATGATTAGATCCAGGAAGATGCTAGAGACTGTGCGGCGGGCTCGTAGAGAAGCTCTATATCGTAGACTCTGGCGGCTCGAGGAGGAAGTGAACAAAGGAAAATCTCAAGCCCAGAAAGGACTTCGAAAAATCAGAGCGCTGCTGAGATACGAGGAAGAGATACAAAGGAAAAATTTGCAAATATTCTTCAAGGAGTGGTGGGCTGGCAAAGCCGACAAACCCACCAAAGAGATGTGCCGTATCCTCAAAAGGAAACACAACAGAGAATCGATCCCCTTATTGCTAGACGCAAATGGCAATGTATGCAATACGGAAGAAGATAATTTTGGGATCATTGAAGGGCACTTCACGAGACTCCTGGGGACCTCAAACCCCCTCTCCCACCATAGAAGGGACTGTATGGCAGCCATATCTAGGGTTTCCCCCCACAGGATACCACTCAACCTTCACTCTCTGCTTCATGCCTCTATCTCTGAAGCCGAAATCATTGAGGTCATTGATGCCCTCCCTTCACGTAAAAGCCCGGGACCCGACGGGCTCACTAATGAGTTCTTTAAATCCTTCAAGTTGGTGGTTGCCACCCCTTTTCGTTTGGTTTGGCAAGAGGCACTCAAGTTTGGCGCGCTTCCTTCTTGTCTCAACAATGGCATTATCAAGTTAGTACACAAAAAAGGGGAAAAGAACAGAATCGAGAACTGGCGTCCCATTACAATGCTCCAAACAGGATACAAGATCATCGCCAAAGTCATTGCCAACAGAATCTCTTGCCACTTGAGAGCGTGGTTAAGCGAGGACCAAAAAGGTTTCATCAAAGGCAGGTCAATTTTGGAAACCATTATAGATATCTGGGAAGGTCTTGAATTTGCAAATGAGTCTAAACAAGAAGTTGTTTTCCTCAAGATCGACTTTGATAAAGCCTACGACAGGCTAGAATGGGACTATATTCTACAGTCGCTACAAGATCTTGGATGTAGTCAGAAATTCACCAAGATGATCGCGACCCTTCTCGGAAACGCATCGACCCAAATTAACATTAATGGAAATCTTTCAAAGGTGATCAAACTTAGAAGATCTATCAGACAAGGGTGCCCATTGGCTCCCCTTCTCTTTGCCATTGCCACAGAAGGGCTTAGCAGGCTGGTGGAGCATCAGGCGGAAGCCGGTAACATTAAAGGCCTTCGTTTGCCGCATGACCACAGTCAGATCACCATGAGACTTTTTGCCGAAGATATGAACGCTTTTGTGCACAATGATAGTACCAGCCTTGAGACGTTCTGGAAGTGTCTTGCTACTTTTTGTGAAGCCTCTGGATCCATAATCAACCACTCTAAGACCGCCTTTAGAGCTATTGGTGGGTCACAACCCGACCTTCTCATTGATCATGGCTGTCAAATCATTCCGCAGGGCCAAATTTTTCGGCTTCTTGGGATTCCCTTGGGGTTTGGCGTGTCTATGGAACAGCGGTGGAACTGGGTGCTTGCCAAACTCGAAAACAAGCTTAACTATTGGAGAGGTATGCAAATCAATCTTGTTGGTCGTGCTATGGTTATCAACACGTTCCTCTTATCATCTACCATTTATTTCCTTTCTTGTTGGAGACCGAAAGAGCATGATCTGTCCAAATTGGATAGTATTTGTAGAAACTTCCTTTGGACGGGCGACCACAATAGGAGAGGGGTGCCTAAAATCAAATGGTCCATCTGCACCAGCCATAGAGATAGTGGGGGACTTGGTATCTTGGACATTGGGTGCATGGCTAACAAACTGTCGGCCAAATGGATGATTAAGGCTTGGTGCAACGGAGAGGCCTCGTGGGCCAAGCTGATCTTCAGAAACAAGAATGAGTTGGCGCTCATGGGCTTCCCAAATTGGAAGAATCTTGACATCTTGACCTTGTTGTTTTCCCCGATCCCCGTCTTCCCGAAAGGCTCTAATCTGGTGTGCTCCCTTTGGAAGAGTTGGAATAAAGTCAAAAGCTTCACAAGAATAAGTGAAGACTGGAAGTGGGCTGCCGGTATCAGACAAAACGACTCTATCTGGTTTCCGATCCATGGCATCCGGAGTGTGGAATCTTGGAACATTCAAAATGCCAAGAAGCTATGGAACAAAGGCTTCAAAAAATGGAAACATCTCTGGAAACAAGACACCAACCGCTGGATCAACTTTGAGGATTTTGATCCTAGCATCAACATTTCGCATGAAGAATGGAACACGTTGCAAAGCAGATGTCTCGCCTGGGACCGACACAAAGTTCGCCTGCTCATGGGACACGACATGTCGAGCTCGCTTGGTCTCAAATGGCACAATGGGAATTGTCTATCAAAAGTCCCGAACATCAAAGAAACGATCGACTATCAGGTTAACCTCAACAAAAAGTGGTGCCTGTCATGGACGCGGCTTCGGTGGGACATGAAGTTCATGGCTATCTGGCACCCCCTCATAGAAATCAAAAAGTCTGTCCTCTTATGGCAAATCCTTCATCATGGAATCGGGACCAACCTTAAGGCTAGCAAAATGTGTGGGATCCCTCCCTGGTGTAAACGCTGCCACCGGTCTATCGAAGATGTTTCACACATCTTCTTTACCTGCCCCAACTCCAACAGACTCTGGCAGGTGGTTGGAAAGAGAATTAGACTTCAAAAACGTCTCAGTTGGCAGCAAGCCCTGCTGGGAGAAGCGATCGGCTGCTCCGCGACTCTCTGGAACGCCATCAGAGGGGAGGTCCTATGGAAAATCTGGCGGGAAAGATGTGCTTTCAACTTCGGTGACTCCCCCAAGGAGTGGTCAATTGAGAAATCGTTGTTCCTCCTTGGCAAAAGGATCGTCAACTGTAAAAAATCCCCCCCCTTTAGGCATCATCAAGTACTCCTTTTGATCGATAACAAGCTTAAACCCAAGTGGGCCCCACATGAGGGTGATGAGAGGGTAATTAACCTCCTTTGTAATGTCATCTAAGCTCTGTAAAAGCTTCCCCTGCTTTGTGGGATTTGGGGGGTCCCGTGGGCACTAGTCACCTTCTCTTGTACTTTTCTTTATTTAATTCAAGTCCGGGAGAGTAGGCTATAGCCGAACTTCCTTTATATAAAAAAACACTCAGCCATAAGCTGGTACTTTTAAATTGTGTGGAGGAACAAAAACTTTGATCCTTCATTCTCTTTCATGTCTCTCTATATTTCATTAAACACAAAAGGACTATTTTTTATCTCAACCAAATATTCAATGTTTTCCTCACGTGAAATAAGTCATACGTTTTTATTTTTTTTCATGTGTTCTTATGAATTTTTTGGTAGATTTTGCCTTTGTAAAATTTGACTTTTTGAAATAGGTTTTGAGATCACATTTATCTTTGAATTGGAGTCTATCAATGTGAGATACAAACATGATTCATTTTCATCACCTATTTCGATTTTTACTTCTAGCGTTCCTCTTGTCCAAAAGTTCTTAGCTACTTTCTCATCCTCGTCACATAGAATGGGACCAAAAGAATTTTTATTCACTTGGAAAGTCTCAACTTCATCATCGTTATCGTCATTAGATGACTTGCTCTACGTGACTACATCATTCATAACCTCGGTAGCATGAGGAGACTTTTCCACCTCAACATCTTGTGGAAGAGGGAACCTCTTCCTTCTAAAAAGTTTTATAAAACTGTCTTTCAATTCAAGATTTGGGATTAAAAATACTTTTTCCAAAGACATTGTCACCTGCATTTTCAGTAGAATGTCATTCCAAATATCCTTGGCATCAATCTTCTTTTTGAATTTTTATATTAGTACTACTTTTGGTGCGTTCTTTTTTTTCTTTTGATTTTTCACTTCTTTTTTGTTCTTATTTTTCTCTACAAAATCTTTCTTCTCTATAAAATGATCTTTTGATTTATTACTTGGAACTTGGTTTTCTTTCCTAGGTTTCTTTCCCTCCTTTATTTCTAATCATCTTTCCTCATCTTTTTTTGTTGTTGCTTCATCGAATTGCAACATTTTTCCATCATCATTAGGCCTCTTCCCTTCATCTTTAGCTTGCTTCTTAGTCACTCTCCTTTTTGGTTCTATCTCATCTTGAATCTCATCTCTTCTTCTCCACATTTGCAATATGGGAGTACACTAAAAATTCATCTATAATAAACCTCCAAGCCATCTTCTGCATCATCGCATCACATCAACCTACCAATGATTGAATGGATTGATTGAGGCTCAAATTGTTCAAGCTACTGCTCACGTGACTCCAAAGGTTCTAATTTCCTCAAAGATGAACTTTATACTAAGGATATTGATTTTCATAAAGCATCTTCATTCCACCTTTTCACCAATTTATAGGTAAAGGAAGCCTAGTTTCAAAGTCACACAATTTCTTATTGCCTTCAACAACTAGTTGTTACTCTTTTGCTTCACTTATCTCTTCACAAAAGGTTCTCCCGGGAATCAAGCTACACACATTTTTTTCCAGCATTAGTTCTTGTCTTATTTTGACCAACATTTCTCTAGAATAATACCTAAAATAGAGGTGTGTTCATTTATTGCATCATTAGCTGAATGAGTGGAGCAAATTGAGGCATCATGACTAATTCAATAATTCCTTTCTTTACTAGTACTTTCCTAACTACTTCCCTGACTAGTACTTTCCTAACTACTTCCAAGCTTTTAAAACCCTTTCAAATACACCTTTTTGTGTAAATTTGCAATCTCCTTAGGCAAAGAAGGTTGCATAATCATGATTTTCCATTTTTTTACATTTGATCTCTGATTGGAACTCTAATGGAGTTTGGGGTCTTGGATGTGGATGCAACATTAGAACTAGTACTTTACTGACTAGTACCTTCTTGACTAGTACTTTCTTGACTACTTCCAAGCTTTTGAAACCCATCACATACATCTTTTTGTGTAAATTTGCAATCTCATTAGGTGAAGAAGGTTGCATAATCATGATTTTCCATTTTACTAGTACTTTCCTGACTACTTCCAAGATTTTAAAAATCCATCAAATACACCTTTTTGTGTAAATTTGCAATCTCCATAGGCAAAGAAGGTTGCATAATCATGATTTTCCATTTGTTTACATACGATCTCTAATTGGAACTCTAATGGAGTTTGCAGTCTTGGATGTGGATGCAATATTAGGAGTTGTAGTTGCAATCCCTCGTCTTAGTTAGGACTAACAAATTGTATAAAATATATTGGCATTGCTTCATCTTTGCAACATTCTAAACTACATGTCTTAAAGTTTCCTACACATTAGTTAATCCATATCTATTTCTAGGCTGTTTTGTTGTCTTTTCTACCTCATATCTATCCTTAGGACTTGATTTTTTTTAGGAAATAAATCATTAAGACA